>SAUE01000343.1:0-20135 GCA_009724625.1 Deladenus siricidicola | reverse complement strand
ATACCCAAAAGAAAGAGCTCGTCGAGAGCGTTCCAAAAACATACTCAGTTTTGTCCCCAGACCAAAACTGACCGAGCACTTTGACAATTTGAGGACCTTTTTTTGGTCCTCGGGGGGGGGGCCACAAAAATTTTCGGTTTTTGGAGGGGGGTCAGTCACCTATGATTCAAATATTCAAAGTGTTTTTTATAATGCCCGAGCCATCAATTTTTTGCGTCATCTGAAAGAGCGTCTTAAAAAATGCATTGGTTAAAGCAAAAATTTTTTAGGGTTTTGGGGTAAGAGAAGGGACAGATTTTGGTTTGAAAATTTTCTCGATTTTCGCACATTTCCTGCTCTTTTTTGAGAATTTTTAATTTTTTTTGCAAAATGTTACAAAAATCAACGTATAAGAGTAATTTTACATGCTGAATTCAAATTTTTAAACCGATTTTTATTTGGACTACTGCGGCTTACTGTAGAACCAATATGCAAAGTTGACAAGCGCTAAACCTTGTAATCAACTTATCTCATTATTGCGTCTAAATCTAAAAAATGTTGTTATATATGAATGATATCAGCATGTCCGAGACCCCTATTGGTCATGAGGTTTGAGGCGCACTTCAATGCCAACTTTGCATATTAGGTTATAGAGTAAACCAAAGTAGTAAAAACTAAAATCTGTAAAAAACGACAAAAACGATTTTTCTGCGATTTTTAACTGTGCTACTTGCATTTTTAAAACAGCTATATAACAGCAACCAGTTGACCAAATTCGTCCAGTTCCGCTATCTTAGAATTGTCTTAAAAATGTAAAAAAATTCGCTAGTTTTTTAGCCAAGGACAAACATTTTGTGCAAAATTACAGAAAATCGCTTTTAATTATTAAAGCGGAACTCCGAATTTTTCGTTAAAATTGACCAAAAAGTAAAGAACTATGCAAAATTGTGTATTTAACATAAAGAAAAGAACTATGCAAAATTGTGTATTTAACGGGCCTAACCAGGCCCGTTTGGGCCTGGTTAGGCCCGGAAATTTTTTGATATGGAAAATAATTTTGTTAATTTGTATGTGATTAAAAAACTTTAAAATATTACATCTCTTAATTTTCATTCTCCATGTTAAAATTTTTGCACGTTTATCCAATTTCAAATTTTACATTATTTTAATTGTGCGACAACAAAAATTAAAAATTTTCTTATTTTAAAAATTCCAATTTAAGATTGTTAAAAATTCAAATTTGACATGTATAGTTTTTAAAATTTGATGGCAAAAACGATTCTTGATTATATTTTTCAATTTTTAAACTTTTTACTAATTTAAATACACGGACAAATATTTCATTGTGGATTTAAAGTTAAAAAACCAAATAATATGTATTGAAAAATAAAATCAAAATTGTCATTCAGTTAAAAAAGTAAAATTTATTTAATCGTGTCCTTAAAAAACCCAAATTTTAAATAAGTTTTTCAATCACATACAAAATTATTTTGCATGTCAAAAAATTTCCACGGCCGGCCCGAAAGTTTTGAGCCCGGCCCCGCCCGATATCCGGCCGGGCCGGGAGGGCCTGAGCCACCCTTATTCTATACTGTTATTCTACTACTGTAACCTGAACCTCGACAATATTCGTTATTCTTTCATTTACCTACAAGTTTACGAACCACAAATATCCAAAATCGCAGACGTTCGAATTACACTTGTATGAACAGCTATCACAACTGTGCGAAATTAATAATTGAAAAAGATTTAAAACATCCAAAAAATCCGTATTCTCTAAAAAGATTTTGGCTTACGCTTTAAGATTGTTTTAACCTACTTTAGCTTTAGACTTAGGCTATTATTTATGCATATGCGTGTGCGCCATGAAATTTTCAGTTACGATTCGAACAAGTGTGATGCGGATATTTGTGATTTCGGACACTTGTGTTACACTTGTGATTCGAACACTTCTGGGGGCTCCATTTTATGATATTCCAATATTAGTATATTTTTGTTAACAAAACTTTTTGTAATGGCTCTTCATTACTTTACAGGTATTGGCCTCACACTATGCTAAAGCATCGGACGAAAATGACGAGAAACGCGGCGTTGCTTAATGCATTTTCTTTTATTATATAACGTGAATATATAGTAAGGGTCAAAATTATGGAGACACTCATAAAAAAAATTTTTGACGCTTCATATAATTTTTGTAAATTAATATGTTGTAAAACTTTTTAATAGATTTTGTAGAGAATTTAATTCTCTATCAAACCTATAAGTTTGTTTTTTGTTATCACTGTTCAAGAAAAACTTCTGTCGGTTGAAACAAAATGTTTTGATTTTTAGGGGGTCAAAATTATGGAGACACCAACTTTAAGCCTCGTTTTTAAGATGAAAAAAGAAAAGCACGTGTCAGATGATGTTGAGGAGTTAAAAATTGATGCATTGGAAGCAGATGAAATTTTCCAACGGTCCTGCTAATTTCATCTGCTTAAAAAAAAAAGTTTTACAAAAAATTGTAAAATTTTTTACGACCGCTTGTACCGCTTAAGATAGATTTAATTTTATTGTGAATTAGTTATCTGGGTAAAAAATAAGGATTTATAATAGAAAAAACGATTGTCAATAACTTGTATTTTTAGAATATTACTTCTTTCATTTTATATTGTAAGACCTTTTGATTAGAAAAAAATAGACTGGGAAGATATTTTTTAATAGCTTGGAGGTGATGGCTCAGGCGATTTTTCTTTTTACCGAGCATGGGTATTAACTTTATTTTCTTTCTTTACTCAATCTTTTCATAAATTACTATTTAGCAAAATTTTTCGCCTTGTCTTGCACGTAATTTTTTTATGATTTTTTGTGAGCTTTGAAGTTTTGTATGTACAACGTGAAATTTTTATAGTTATTTATTCATTATATTTAAGCAAATAAAATAATTCAATAAAATGATACCGCTTACATTTTCAGTTCTTGTGGGTTTATCGGTAGGCCACAATTTTTTTAGCTTTTCTGGTACGGGAAATCCGAATTTAATAATGTTTTTACTGATTTTGTTATTGTTGTGCAGTTTTTGATATTTTCACTAGGGGTAGGGTATAGCGACCCCCCCCCTCCAACATGTGTTAAAGTCTCCGAGTCAAACTCTAAGTCTAACCAAACCCTAATATCCCCGCTTCAACACGTCGCTGTACCCCAACCCCGTGCAAATATCAAAAACACACAAAAAACAACAAAATCAGTTAAAATATTATTAAATTCCAATTCTCCGTGCCAGAAAACATAAATAATCATAAAAAAATTTTGGCGCTCCGATAACTCACAAGAATTAGATCTTTTTTGTTGTTTCAACCAACAAAATTGTCTTACTCTGATATAATTTGTCTATAAACCTTTCTTTTTCCTTTTTTTTCTTTTCTGAGACACATCTGAGTAAAATCGAGATTTAAATCGAGATTTTCAAATAGCGATCAAACAATATGCAGAAAATGATGAGAAAGTTATTTAAAAAAGAAAAAAGTAATTGTCTATTGTCAAATACAAAAAATTATCTCCAATTTTAAAAATTCTTCTAAATTTCTTCTTTTGAGATTTCATATTCTTTTTTCTTCCTGACTAGTCCAAATGTTTTTACACTGACATACAGGAGAATGAGGGTAGGATTAGCCTCATTCCATATGAAATTAAGCAAAATAAATGTAGGAAAAAATTGAAAAAACAAAGAAGGTTCAATAGAAATTTTGTGTATATGTAAAATAAAATTTAAACAAAATTAAATTTTTCTTTATTTTTCATAATTCTGTAGCGAAGATGCGATACATTTTTGAGAACATACATTACGTTTTGAATAATTATTATAGGAAAATCAATTTTGTATTTTTTTCGAAAGTTACTTTAGATCAATTTTTAGTTTTTTGTTAACTAGTTTTTATGGTAGAAAGGCATATAATGCAGTGGTTTCCCTTTTGGGAAAACGATACCACTGTAATCCTTATTTTAATCCCTAAGATATTGGCACAGTGTGATTCGTAATATATCTCTATTATATCAATCCAAATTTATTATCCTGAATCCAAATAATCATACAATCTGAGTTTCCTCTTTTAAAATACCCCAGCTTGTCTCTTGTCTGAGCCAGTACAGTAGCGTAGCACTGATGCTCGTTTGCCCAGCTAAGCTAGAGCGGCTTATCTGTCACCAAGCTTTGCTCTTATCCAGATAAACTGACGTTTTTTCACAAGAGAAACGCCCATTACATACATAAACGTATTTTGTGCCATTACATAATTTGTATACATACATATACACATTACTCAATACAATACTTACATATACTAAAATACAATACAGTACTCACTACAATATCCAAAGCCACTCACTGCCATGCGCGCACGCTTTTCGCCCGTTTTGAAATATTTCAAATTTCATTGCGCGCAATCGTTAAAGCGCATACGAATATTTTTCCCCGAGCGTCAACTCGCAAAATTAAGAAGTGCAAATTTGAATTTTGACGACATAGCAAATTTGGTGCAAAATGCGAAAAACAAAAAAATGCAAAAAAATACCACGTTGGAGTAGTTTTTGATTTGTAGTGGTGCAAATTTTGTATTTTTATAAAAGTGCAATATGTTCGCGTAGCATAAAAGTCGTTCGGATTGAATAATTTTGTTGCCAAAAATGCAAATCACGAAAATTCGCTACCATAATCCGGTCATACCGTATTGCAAAAAAATCAGATTGACAAAATTCTTTCATATTTGGAATAAGCATGTTTTTCTGATCCTATGACGTAAGTTTTGGCGAAATCAAAGACTATGTATAAAACCGTATTCGGCTCTGTGTAAATAAAACTTATTTTCTCAGACCTCGTGTTTTAAAAAATTGAAAAAAATAAAAAAAGTGGATGGTCAAACTCATGGGATATATTGGGATGAAATGCATTGGGATGAAATGCCATTGGGATGAAATGTCTGGAATGAAGTGTCTGGGATACAATGTTTTATGCTTTTTGATGAAAGGCATGGTGAAATGCATTGGGATGAAATTCTTGTATCCCGGTTTTTGTAACTAACGAATCCAATTTTTTCAACTTCTATCGTCTTTATTTTGTTTTGTATTTTCAATATTTTGTAAATCTAAAGAATTTCATAACACCGGAAAATGTTTTATAACAGTGGCGTAAATACTTTTTTCAATTTTGCGTCTTATGTAAGGAAACACAATTTCAGAAGTTCTACAATTTAATATTGCCAATGGGGCGTTGTATTCAAAGGGGACGTTGTATTCATATATTCTTTATTTTAGTGACGAACCATTTATCTTGTTTTGCTCTCACCCAGCCTTTGAACTCGACAATTTTATGGTCACAAAGTGATGAGACTAAAGAGTTGATACCTTCACGCGACAACAACAATGGTACGACTATTTCTAATACAATAAATCAGTTTTGAAAGACGAATATTTTTTAAATTTTCTAAAGAGAATGTCTGAGGGATATCAGTGAAAACGGTTTTTAACTAGTATCTCCAATTTTGCTGTCATTTTACCTCAAGGGGATGTCGAGTGGTCATAGCGAGTCGAAAGCCAACTCACTGAGTTCTAAATATTGCAACATATTTTTTAACAAAAATTAATATAACAAAACGAAGCATTATTGTCTCAAACAAAGTAATCGTCATTATTTTCCATAATCAAATTGCTGTTTTTGCGCTTGGACGGATTCAAAAAATGTAAAATTTTGGTGAGTTGTGACCTAGAGATGCCTTGGTTCTTGTGGACCCCCAAAAAAAATTTTTTTGCTCATGTTTTTTTAGTTTTTCTGGCAGAGAGAACTCGAATTTAATAATGTTTCTTACTAATTTTGTCGTTTTTGTGCAGTTTTTGACATTTTCACTGGGGGTGGCGTATAGCGACCCCCCAACACGTGTACAATTCAAGGTGAGGTAAGAAGGATCATAGCGTTTGACAACTCGTTTTTATATACAAAAATAACGAAATAATTATTAATTTAACAAATAATAATTATTTTTTTGGTATAAAAAACGTGTTGTCAAACGTCAAAAAAGCGAGTTAGGCTGCTATGATCCTTCTTGTCGCTATACGCCACCCCCAGTGAACATGTCAAAGACTGCACAAAAACAACAAAATTAGTAAGAAACATTATTATATTTGAATTCTCTGTGCCAGAAAACCTAAAAAAAACATGAGCAAAAAAAAAATTTTTTGGGGTCCGATAACCCACAAGAGCCTTTAATACCACATGGACCTGACCATGTTTGATGAAACTGCGAAGGAATTGGTTTATTGACCGAAACACACCGAATTCATAAAGCACGGCTGTTGACAATTTTGGTCACAATTCCACTTTTATCAAATACCGATTTATCGTAAAACGTGACGCTTAGTGTTTAGTCAATAATTTTCAAGACGTTGTATAATACTACATATTAAAGAAAATACAGTTATTTTTTTATCATTATTACAAGATGTAAAATAAGAAAAGTATTGCTTCATTTGCTTCATTTTCAATAAGCAATTTTCTGTAATTGTGCACAAAATTGCTCAAAAATTTGACTTGGGCCAAAAAAGAGCTAATGAGTTTTTGTCAAGTTTACATTTTTTAAGCTAAGCTTTAGAATAAGGCTGAGTCTTAGGATTAGTCTGAGCCTTAGGCGAGTAATCGAGTTTCGGAGTTTGAGCCTTTGACGATTTACGTAGTACGCGGAGCCTGACTCTTAGGCGATTCCAAGATGATTTAAAACAAAATATTTCAATTTTTCCAGGTAAATTCAAAAATTATACATTGTACATAGGTCTACCTGTGATTTTTCGAACTTATAAGGTCTGAAATCCAACTTTTTGGCATTTCTTTGCAAATGTTAATCCGTAAATATCGGTGTGCCTTTTGTGATCTTTATGATAAATTCATGAAATTTATTTTATTTTAGTATTAAAATATCTATACATAGTGAATTGCATTTTCAAATAACATATAAATATGTAATAATTGAAATTATGATAAAATTAGAAAAATAAATAATTATTAAATATAAGAAGTAAATCTGCAAGTGATTTTTCCAGCCATACATCTTTGCACAATTCGGCCAGAGTTATATATTTGTCATTTATTTCGTGATGAAGACGATGATCTTTTGGCTAGGATAAGCCATAACTCATCAGTGATTTCACCAGCACAAACTTCTATCCAAGAATCATTTATCAACGATAATGAGGTATTGCGCGTAGAGGAAGCGAACGTATTGCCCATTCTTGTACGGATGAATTTTTCGCGCACAGGCGAAATTATTGTATCAGGTCAATCAGTTTTGAATTAGCGCGTTCGTGGAAACAAGAAACAAACCTACTTTTGTGACTTTCCCAAATGGAATGGTGATATTGTAAAATATGGAACAGTTATAACATTTTTCGTGGCATTGCTAAATTTTTTTTACAAAACAACCACGTTGCAATGGCTGGGTAGCGAATGAGAGGCAATACTATCATTTATCGCATGGCAAAAGGATGGTGTGAGCTGGAATCGAACCAGCGCCTTCCATCATCAATTATTGTATCAGGTCAACAGACGTGATAACCCCTACACTATCACACCGCCATAGCGAAGAAATGATCAGCATTGCTTATATCCCATTCAGTGCACATACACTACAACGTGAAATAAATGAACATAAACATTACTACGTTAACAAATATTAATTACTTTCAGATGAAGAAGACAAGGCACATGCGGAAGAGTTGCATCTACGGCGCATGGAACTTATGCGTGAACTGGAGCGCCTTAATGCAGCGACAGCACCGCACAACTCCTCGTATTTGGTGTAAGATGTTTTAACAGATTTTTTTGAAAATATATTGATAAATTTTAAAAACTAACAAGAAAACATATAATTTTATTATATATGTATATGTGTATATAGAGGCCCTTCTCGGATTTCATCGCTTTCCTACATCCCTGCAACAAGCCCTCCACCGCTTCAATCATTTATCGCTCCACTTATGGCGCCAATTCGTCCTCACGAATATGTATCTTATCCACCATCTAATTTCGACAATATTAACAGCAGTCCCATGTATATTAATGATCATGGATATCGTTCCGATTACAATATACCCATGTACAACTATCCATCTAACGAATACGGTAGCCCAGGTTACAATTATCCCAGCTACAGCAGCAATTATCAACCAAGTAGATACGCATACGGTAGTCCATATAGTACAAACACCGCTAATCCGTATGGGTACAGTGGAGCGTCGTACAGTAGAAGCGGTACGCCCAATCTTATTGGTGACATTTTCGGCTTTGGCACCGGCATTAATTTTGCCATTCCTATGTTGGGAGTAGACGTAAACACAGGAATCGGAATTGCAGCTGGCTAATTTTTGTAAAAGTTTAGATGTTGGAAAATATTGTTAAGAAACAAATTGTTTTATTTTAGAAAATAATAAAATAATCTTTAATGTTTTGTTTTTGTAATTTTAAACTTAAAAGATCAATGTATTATACGTATAATACATATAACTATCCGCCTTTCTTTATAGAGTAAAGTAAAAGGTTCATTTTCTTTCATCCCATCTTTTCAATAAATCTTATAAAATTATTTATTTGATTTCATTGCTGTTTAAGTGTCTGAAGAAAGTTTAATCAATTCTTATACAGGGTCCCAAAAAAAATTTAGCATTCATCCTAGCACGAAAGTGTTTTATGTATTGTAATTTTTGTCATTGTTAATCAATTCACTATTCAAAATGTTACATCCATGTGAATTTTCGGAAGTTCGAAAAAGTTTAATTTACATTAATATACATTTAAATGTAAAACGAAGAGAAAAATTGATGTTTCACGAGCTAGTAAAACGTGTAATCAACATCGTGCGTTTGCTCGGCGTCTACCCTGGAACTTGGGTGTAGTGCCCGCTATTCAAAAAGCGTCAAAAGGCGCACTTTCATGATTGCCAGCAATCGGTAGGTTGATCTCGGGCGAGTCATGCAAATTTCAAGGGTCGCGATGCGTGCCAACGGCACCAGCGACCGATCAGTTCGCCTAACAGACACAAAGGATTTCAACCTCAAGCCGTACAAGCTCCAAAAAATTCAGTTCCCTCTTCATTGAACCCAGAAAGTGCTGCTGCGACCATCACCGAAAATCAAAAGTTTGTATTTTTAACAACACCAGAACTGAATGATCTAAACTTTGACCAGTTCATATTGCGTGTTTTTATTTCCTATTACATACATACATAGTGCGTAAAAAGTTTGGGCACACATTATTTTGATTATAATTTCTTTAATAAAAAAATATGCGGTCAATAAACACACACATAATTCTCTACAAGATCACTTTGGAAGATGTTCGAAATTTGCGTACTCCGCTGCAATGCTTCTGTTTTTATTCAGATCTTTCAACACTTCTAGGTCTAGGTTTACAGGACCCACATATCCATTATGTGGAATATTTTTCAGCCATTTCACATGTTCATCAGGTAATTCGTGTTCAATGGCACCGCTTACGATCACGTGTTTGTAATGTGGTGAAGGAGGCTTTACTTGGCGTAATTGATTTGAATATTGATATGTTCGGCAAACCAGTTGTTCTCCGTTTGTCAGTTCTACATCAACTAAATGATGTAAAAAGTTTATATACATAATAATATTAAAAACGGTTACTGCTGTATTTTGTAAATAACTGAAATACCTTTTAAACGATGATAGCCACGCTCTTGTAGATCCAACTCTTTTGCAAATGTGTTTGGCACTCGCCATATACAACCCCACACCTAAATTGAGATTAAAATAAATTTATATTATTTACGCAAAAATACATATTTTATTTACGCAAAAGTTATGCGTCTATGAGTAATAACGAATAACTTAAATAGAACATACTGAAATTTAAATTTAAACAGCAACTAACAAATTTAATCTTAAATAAAATAATTAAATACAATAATAAACTATCAAAAAGTATGCACTGACTAAAAAAACTTTTTATAACCATACATTATTTGAACAAAAAGCTTTTTAAGGCGACTTTCTGTAATTTTGCACCAAATCGACCAAAAATTGCAATAGTCAAAAATGTAAGATAGCAACGATTTTTGATTTATTAGGCAAAATTATCATTTCAGTTCATTCTCGATGCTATCTGTTGAGAATTGAGCAGAATACACAACTTCAAAAGAGCACATATATCTTTATAACGTTTTTAACTGTGTTCGGGCATGAAAAATTCATTGAAATTCAGCATGAAAAATTACGCTTGTACGTTGATTTTTGTAACATTTTGTAAAAAATTCAATTAATGGGAGCGAATGTGCAAAAAATGAGAAAATCCGAGTAAGCCTTGAAATTTTCAAACCAAAATCTGTTCCTCCCCCCCCCAAAAAAAACCCTAAAATTTTTTTGCTGTAATTGATGCAGTTTGTTATGCTCTTTCAGATAACGGAAAAAATCCATAGCCCGGGCATTACAGAGCATTTTTCTTTGAAAACTGAAACATCTTTGAAATTTGAATATTGCTTTTTTGGCGAAGTACAGGGTGGCCCAAATTGGGGGCGGGATTTGTTTTTGCTATAATTTTTTTATTTTTCAACCAAATTTCATAATTCCTTTTTTGTTCGATTCCCAAGACAAGCAGAATTTATTTGATACCAAATTTGACAAAAAAATTATTTTCATAATAGAAAAATAACAACGACAAAAAACAACATCAATTTCCAAAATTGATATCAACGCTTTTTCCGTCGACTTCGATGCAGCGCTACGACACTTTCACGACCGATAGCAGCCCATACGCTGATTTGAGGCGAATGGAGCGGCTCTTCGCGATGGATTTTCATCGCTCCAGTACCGGAAATTTTGGTGATTCACACCGTGTATGTGGAAATGTGCCTCTTCAGATAGAGGGATTCGGGCAAAGAAAAAAATGCACAAATTTTTAAGCGATCACTATAGAGCTAATTTTGAAGATTTCTGAAAAACTTTGGTATTAACCAAATTCTCCAGTCTTGGGAATCGAACAAAAAAAGAATTATGAAATTTGGTTAAAAAATAAAAAAGTTATAACAAAAACAAATCCCGCCCCCAATTTGGGCCACCCTGTATTCAAACATTCTGAATTTTTAAAAAATGAATACAGTATTCGAAAAGAGCGTCAGAAGACGCATCCAATTATATAAAATACTTAATGGTTACAGTAATTCAGCACAAAAAAAGCAACAAAAAACGCTTTTTCCTTGATTTTTAGCTGTGCCCGACATACAATTTTAAAACAGCCATATCTCAGCAACCAGTGGTCCAAATTCATTCCGGTTTCGTTTCGCCATCTTAGAATCGTAAATTTAACAAAAACTCGTTAACTGTTTTTGGCCGGGACAAGCGTTTGGTGCAAAATTACAGAAAATCGCTTTTAAAAAGCCAAAAAAGTTTGGAACAGCATTTTTTACAATATATAAATATAATATCAATATGTATAAAAATTCCATTTAAGGTTTTTATTTATATTAATTTTAGATCTTTAGCCTCTAAAATAAATTAGAGAAATTGTTGAAATCTGAAGTGAAGAACGAGGTGAAAAAGTGTTATAATTGTAGATCAAGATACTAAATGCTATACCGACGAGTTATTTTTGTATTCGATAGATGCAACAGCACCTCTCCACCGTTCACCATAATCATAAAACGTTAGCTCGTGATTTTTTAATAGTCCTGTCGTTTCAAAAACCGCATCTTTTATCTAAAAAACCAAATATATGGAAACACTTCGAGTCAGTTGAACCATGGATTGGGTTCAAGGGTTGGGGTTCAAACCATGGGTTTAAGTGTCCTGTCTGAACAGGCACTTGTTGTTTGAAAGTTATTGTCTGAAAGTTACAAAAAAATTGCTGGGGCGCAAATTTCCGAGAAATTGGTGCCTTTGTCTGGGGCGCAAATGTCCGGGGCGCAAAGGTTTGGGACGCAAGTGCCGGGGTGCAAAAGTCCGCGGCGCAAATGTCTGCCAACGGAACCATGTATGCTATAAAAAATCAATAATAATGCATTCGTTTTTACCTGAACATGAATTCTCTCCTTTAATAAATTACTTCCATATGCGAAATAATAGAAAAACGAGGTCGCCAATACTGTTGCATTTTGTGTCTGAAGCGCCATATTTGGTAATCCTCAAATTAATTTCAATCAATAAATCTAAAAATTTGAGACCAATAAAAATATTGTTCAGCATTATTACTTGACTAAAAAAGCTGATAAAGTTTTATTAAATTTCAATAGTTTATTTAAATTTAATTTATCTTTAATTTAATTTTTTTATTAAATTTTAAAAGGTTTTTTAAATTTTAAATTTCAATGTATGATAATCAAGCACTGAAAAAATTGCATGTCTTTGTTTGAAGTTAGCAGTCGATAACAGCTAAAAAAATTCCTCAAAAACGTCTTTTGTTTTTACTATCCAAGTGGCAAAACGTTGTGTATTTATCGGAATTTTAAGGAGCATAACATATATCTAAAAATGCTCCAATTACAGTACTTCAAATAAAAAATGCTATTCCAAAAAATACTTCAAAAAACGCACGAGTCGGTTAGTAGCCAAGTCACAGCACTGGTAAAATTGTCAAAATAGTCAAATTGTTACATTCACATAACCAATAAAATTGTTACGTTAACATTTTGTTATTTCTGTGGAAAAGGTAATTGACCGTGGTGGGAATCGAACCCACAACCATCACAAACCGGGCGACTGCTCTACCAGTACACGGACACCTGTAACCACAGAACATAAATCTCTATTTATTCCGCTCTAACACATTTGTTATATGTATATGCGACTTTTGGAGATATTTTTTGGTGATGCGACATTTCGGGATTGCCATTTCGGGATCGGACATTTCGGGACGGACATTTCGGGAATGGACATTTCGTGGCGACATGTCTTACTGTAATGTCTAATCCCGAAATGTCCAATCCAGAAATGTCCATCCGGAATTGTCCGATCCCGAAATGGCAATCTCGAAATGTCCCAACACGAATTTTTTACATATTACTCAAAAAACATTACTCAAAAATTTTGATATTTTTAAAATTTCCAAATTCAAAAAATATTATTTTGAAATTGAAGTTTTAAAGTGTATATTTTGGAGAATTTTTTCCAAATAATGCAGTTTTAACACATCAAATAAACAACAAAATAAATGATGATGTAAATATTATAGTAAACTTTTGGTGGGGGAATCCCTCCACCTGCTATTAACGACAAAACGCTTGCGGCGAGGCCGGTGCAATCCCCCCCCCCCGGCCGCAGCAGCGGTACCAGTCGCTCGCAACTTATAAGTGCACCAAATGCTCCATAATATTTTTACTCGTAATATTTTTTATAAAATTTTAACATGGGATAGAAAGCGTGCATATTTGATTTACGGTAATACCAATCTTTGATAATTACGCTCGCTCATCATGGAATATTTATGTTACAATGATGTTTGCAATACAATTCATGTTTGCAATACAATCACTTTCATTCTTCGTACTTCAAAAAATATTTATTTAAGAATATCATTTAATTGAACAATTATGCAATTTTAAAAAATAAATTAGTAAATAATAAACAAATATTGTGGATCAACAATAAAAATATTTCCGTGATACCTGGTGTCCCTTTTAATTTTGATTTTAATAACTTTTTATATTGAATTAAATTAGATAAATTCTTAATGCGAACTTGTTTATGAAATTAAAATTTGTGGGGAAAATTAAAACATAAAGCAAAGCACTTTTCAAATTTTTATAAAGGTTAAAAATTAAAAGGAAGTATATGTATAAGAGAGTATATTCGTGAGCATAGTTTAAAAAAGTGAGTATAGTTGAAAGAGTAAAAAATCTTTTGCCATTTTACAAGACCAGTTTGACAAGCTCTTGGATTTTGGATTTTAGCTTCGCAAAAAAGATGAAAATAGACTCCACCCACTCAACTATTGTAGTTAGGCCAAAATTTTCCCCAAAAATTCTCGTGGTCTATAAAAGTAGTTAAACTGGGTATCCCATCAAAATCTTTGATTTTAAACCAGAATCACTGTTTCTGAATTTTTAGGGCTAAAATTTGGTTTTGCAGCCACACCAACGAGCGAATGGACCGTTTCTACAATCAGTTGCAGTCGCAGGGTCGCTCCCATAAGGGGGTAGAAATGAAACATCAATAAAACGTATTTCAAATTTATCTTTTGCAAAATGACAAAAATTGCTTCGTTATTTTTTTATGAATATAGAAACTCATCAAATGTAACTGTCTGAGAGTTATTTACATAGTCTTTCATTCTTTTAATCTAAGGATGGCTCGCGGGCCAGGCCGGGCCGGGCCCAAGAATGGGCGGGACGGACCAGGCCGGCCCGGTTGGGCCCGGAAATTTTTTTGACATGCAAAATAATTTTGTTAATTTGTATGTGATTGAAAATTTTATTTAGAATTAATCATTTGATGACATCGGCACTCAGAGAGGATCGATATTAATGGCATAATTAAATAGATTTTACTTTTTTAACCGAATTGGCAATTTTGATTTTATTTTTCAATACATGTATTATTTGGTTTTTTTCTTTAAATGCACAATGGAATAATATAATAAAATATTTGTTCGTATATTTAAGTTAGTAAAAATGTTAAAAATTATGAAAGTTATCATCAAGAAACTTTTTCTTAAATTGACATTTTTAAAATACGATAATTTATAATTTTTTGTGAAAAAGTAATAACATTAGTAATTTTTGTTGTCGCACAATTGAAATAATGTAAAATTTGAAAAGTGAAGAAAAAAATTAGATTAATGTGAAAAAAATTTTAACATGGAGAATCAAAATTAAGAGAATGTAATATTTTAAATAAGTTTTTCAATCACATACAAATTAACAAAAAAATTATTTTACGTGCCAAATAATTTCCGGGTCCAAACGGGCCGGGCCCAAGAATGAGCGGGCCGGGCCGGGCTCAAAACATTTGGGCCGGGCCTGGAAAAGAGTAGGCCCGAGCCACCCTTAGTTTAATCACATCTCTTTCTCTATCCTTTTATTTTTGATTTGCAATTTCGTATTTCGAAATATAAATTGAACTGGAATAAAACTTGTTGACAAATTAACGTGGGATCAAGTCAAAGAGTTATAAGTCACATAAGTTACATCGAATCGAACAAGAAGGGACCAGGGAAGGGACTCTCATCCAAAATTTCATCAGTATTCGTATTTAAAAAGTTATTGAAGATCAAAATAAGAGGATTTCGCTGGGACATCATGTACAACAAAATATGATTCATTAATTGTAAAAAACAAAAAATCGATTTTTAATTCAAATATAAACAAATAAAATTGATGATTATCAATAACAACAACAATAAAAATTAATATAATAATTTCACAAAGGGCGGGAATATTTACATCCAACATTTTCCAATTTTCTTCGAACCGAAGCTTGTTTCTTCGAACCTCAATAGTAATTTTATTCCATTTTGTCTATAATGCTTGAAGAGGACGTTACTAGCAAGTTTTCAGCGAATTTCGGTGGCATTGGAATTCCATTAAATGAATTCCCATCCGTGGTACCTAAGTATAAGAAGGAAAATAGCTGTTACTAAACATTTTAAAAATCAAGCAAAAAGTATTACAAAACAAAATTTTCAACAAGCGAAAATTTCTTAAAGAAATAAACATACCTTTCGGGTCCCAAAGTAAATCCTTTTTCGTTCTAATTTGTTTTTTTTCGTCATCTTTATTTAAATTTGATTGCAAAAATGCATTTGATGGGCACTCGCTGTGGGATCCAGGAGGCTGACAGAATTGACCATTTGTATAACGAAAATGTGGCATTTTCAAATCTAGTTTGTTCCAGTAAGAGAATCCTTGAACTTCTACGCTGATTTCAATGTCGTAGCTCTGCCTAAAATTTAGTAAGCAAATAAGTAAGAGCAAAATTTCAAAAATTAAGTAAGCAATCCACAACAAAAGCATAACCGTGACACAATTTACAGCTCATTTAAATGTCTTTAAAACTCTATAGTCAAAGGAGTTTTAATCATGATTCGAAACAAAGTTCTGTAACCCTCATAATTGGGCAACCCTCGACGGACCCCCTGCAAACCGCAGGGCCGTTTAAACGTTTTGTTTGCAAGTCATCATTTATTTTATGATTCATGATTTAAAAATTATTTAAATAACATTCTTGGTGAAAAATAGAGTTCCTGCTATTTATTATACATATGTATTTGGTTGATGCATAAGTTCCACGTTTTTTTATTTAAAAAGTTTGCATTGAAAATGGAATGTTTTGTTGGTAAAACAATATTCGTAAAAGAATTTTTCGCTATAAAGTAGCATTTCATTTTTTGTTGAATTTTTGTTAATTAAAAAAAGCATTTATATTTATATGGAGTGTCAAATCGACGACGGAAACAAGCGTTTATGACATCACCTTCCTTTTGCGTTTAATCGAGGTGCCACAACCATCTCGAATTAAGATCGAAATTGCCAGTTTTGAGCTTCGCAAACCAATCTTGAGCGGTTCTGTTGGATATAGCGAAAAATTCTCTTTGGAATAACACAAAAAATTAAAAATTAAATATTTTGGTATAATTTTTTGTAAACTTGTTAAATACAAAAACGCGGGAACTTATGCATTACTCAATACAACTCACTTCTCGTTCGCAGTTAATAAAATACGACCCTCTACCGTCTGACCAAGGTAAACGAGTATCGGTGCTTGAAACAAACATCGCACCTGATACCAATGAGTTAAAGGTTCCGAAGGTGCTGTTGACAGCCAAATGTTGCGTCTAAAATAACTTTTCCAAATATAAGATAAATTATATCCTTAGTAAAACTTACAGTTTACCAAGAAAAACAACGTCAAACCATGAAGCTATTCCATGAAGATGACATGTCCGCGTCACATTCAACACAAATGGTACCTCAATCTGATGTAGTTTACTAACATCATCCTTTTCAAAATCAATAGACCATTTTACGCTCTTCGATATTAAAATAGACGGCGGCCATGTGTCCTATTAAAAGCTTTAATTTAAGTTGTCAAAAATTAAAAAATATTGGAAACTGTTCAATCTACTACCAAAAAAAAAATTGACAGAACTTTTCACTTTTTTGTATTTATATTCGACACCAAAACTTCAATGACCATATCGCTACACCCAGTTGACCAAATTCATTCAGATTTCATAAACCGGAAATTAAATTTGGAAATGTTTTTAATTGCCTTTGGTACAAGGGAATTAAAAAACTTAAATAAAATTCACAACTTATTGGTGACTAAAAGTGACTAAAAGTGCTATTTGTACATACCACTATCGGTTGACGAAAAATTTCTTCAAGAGCCTGATGCTTTAACGCAGATAAATTAACACCATGAAAATTTTCTTGATACCAAAATGATCCACGTTGGATTTGTTCTAGATAAAGTGCGTCATCCGTAAAAAGTGCAAAGTGTAAATCTGCCTGGGACGGAAACATTCTACCTAAAATATTAAAATAAATATACAATTTGAAATATAACAACTTTTAAATAACAGAAAAGAGGTACATCTTTTGGGTTGTAAACTAAGTAACCACGGGTTTTTTTTCAAAATTCAAGAAAAAGTCACAATTAAAGAAAGAAATTAATATTGTAAAAATGTTATACATAATCATTAAAAAGATTTTTTCTGTACAAATGTATTGTTTTTTTTTGTGGTCTACAGATAATTACAACTTACCTCCTGGTTTTAAGAATCGGCGTGCGTGTAAATAACTCTCTAGCATTCGTTCATTGATGAGCATATAGCCCATTGGCTCTGAAATTAGCATATCCACCAATTCGGGAACCTCAATTTCTTCAACTTTACCCGTTAAAACTTTTATACGATCGGAAAGATTATTCGTTCGAATAAGCTCCTAAACTTGTAAATTACATCATTTGAAGTACAAGATCAAAAAGTAACCTTCCCAAAAATTCTTTAATCACAATTGTTGAAAACTCTTGAAAAAGAAACTTTATTTAAAATATTTCACAGACTAACATTTTTTCTTCAAACCCTTCAAAGCGATTTTCTGCAAACTCCCCCAAAAATTTGTCATAGGCCAAATAACGACTAGTTGGTCAAATTTAATTTTTTTGGACGATTCTAAGAATTCAAAACGTCAACAAAACGTTACTGATATATGACTGTTTAAAAATTGTACATACTTATTGGATTTGTTTCGATTAGTTCTTGCAATATTTTATACCAAATTCTGCTTTTATTGAAAATTGAGCTTATTGTACAGCTTGTTGAGAAAAAAGAAAAAGTGCGCGATTAAATGATTAATCGATTCCATTACTTTTATTTGGTTTTTTGAAATTTCAAAATAAAGTAAAAATTTAGATATTATAGTGTCGGCTATGCGACATTTAACATTTGAGGATTGCGACATTTGGGGATGCGACACTTCACACACGCGTTATTTTAACATTTCTGAACGCGTCATTTGAGGATATTTTTTGATTGCTAAAAAATTTATTTGGAATTATTTAAAAAAAATTTGATTTAAAAAAAGTTATGAAAAATTTCAGTGTGAATTCAGTGAAATTCAGCGAAATATTTGTTATTTTATGATATCGAATAAATATTTTCGAATTTATTTTTACCCCCCAACACGTGTTAAAGTCGAAGCCAAACTCCGAGTCAAACTTTAAGTCTAAACCAACTCCAAGTACCCAGCTTCAAGACGGTTGCTGTACCCACCCTCCCCCTGAAAATGTCAAAAGCTGCTCAAAATAATAAAATCAGTAAACATCTTTATTAAATTCAAATTCCCGGTGCCAGAAAATCTAAAAAAAATTGGCGTCCGATTTCATAAAAGAACTGAAATATTTCACTGAATTCACATTGAACTTTTTCCATAAAATAAATTCAAAATATTGGGTTGAGGAATAAGTTCGTTCGGTTTTTTTCAACAGTTTTATTTAAATGATATGTTTGTTGTTTGGCAAAGTGTATATATGCATTCGATAGCGCGTTTTCTGCTCTACAAATCCTTTTTTTTAGTTTTTTTTGGATAACTTAATTTTTTATTATTTTTCAAGCTTAGAAATGAAATATCCAAGAGGCAAAAATTAGCATTTTCGAAAACTGCTTCCCTTCATGGAGCATAAAAAATTGCCGAAACCACTCGAGGCTTGATTTTTAAACTTCGGAAACCATTTTTGTGCGATAGATACGCCTAAGATACCTTCTCAATACACGCGGCGTATGTCCTGAGCGGTTTTGGCAATTTTTTATGCTCCATGAAGGAAAGCAGTTGTCGAAAATGCTAATTTTTGCCTCTTTTTTTTTTAAAGCCTGAAAAATAATAAGCCTGAAAAATAATAAAAAATTAATTTATTCAAAAAAACTAAAAACACGGATTTGTAGAGCAGAAAACGCGCTATCAAATGCATATATACACTTTGCCAAACAACAAACATATCATTTAAATAAAACTGTTTGAAAAAAACCGAACAAACTTATTCCTCAACCCAATATTAAAAATCTCAAATAAAATTTTTTAACAATCGGGAGGGGGGGCCCAAAAGTTTTTGGCCGGGACAAAAAAAAGTTACAGAAAATCGCTTTTTAAAACATCTATCAAACTAATATTTTTTTATTTTTCACTTGTAATACCTGACAGTGAATTGCGATCGAACTGGCTTCGACGGCATACACCATTTTAGCTGCTGCTTGTATTGCAAAAAACGATAAAATTCCGCTACCAGCACCCACGTCCATTATAATCTAGTATAAAACATTTTTTGGTGCAAAGTCCATTAGGAGTCTTGGTGACCATCTCAGATTTTTTTATTGGGGTCACTGCACTTTACCCCACTCCCAGAATTTCAAAACTTTTTTGATGTTTTCCTACGTAGTTTGATGGGCTGATCACGAATTCGATATTCATTTCTGGCGGAAATTCCAAAAAAGTACCCAAATCGGGTATCAAAATTGTCGAAAACCACAGGGGGGACCAAGGTAACATGCACCTGAGGCTTAGCCTAAGCCTAAGGCTCAGCCTAAGGCTTAGCCTAAGGTTCAGCCTAAGCCTAAACTCCTAAGAGAAACTCGTTTTAATGCTTTCTAATTTGTTTTGAAACGATTTTAAGCAAAAAAATTTTTT
>SAUE01000342.1:54590-68352 GCA_009724625.1 Deladenus siricidicola | reverse complement strand
ATTCCAAGATCTCTAACAGTATTTTTAACAGCACTAATTTCGTTTCCGTCCATGAAGTATTTAATAAAATTATTTTTCTTGCCTAGATAAAGTACTGAGCATTTTTGAGTAGCTATAGTTAATCCATTATTTAAACACCAAGCTGATAATTTTTTAATGAAGGCTTGGAGATGATTTGTATCATCTTGATGTTTATAGATAATATAAGCTTTTAAATCATCAATCACAACAAGAGCAGAATTCGAATTTTTTTGCTGCCTTCATTTTTCCGTTAAATATTTCAAATGTTTTATTAGGCGTGAAAAAGAGGCTTTCGAATTTCCGCCAAAATATTGAACTAGAATTGCTCTTTTGTTAGCAACTTTATGTGCTTGGTTAGCGTTTTTTATCTTTACATGCTTTTCACTTTAACTTTCATGTATGTTTATGGATGATACTTGATTCCAAAAGTTTTTGAAAACCAAATTTATTTGCTTATTATCGATTGATTAATTTTTGAAATTCAGTGGTATACTTACCAGCATTGGATTTGATTTACTATTTTAGTTTTAGTTTTACTCGAACAATTGAAAAATTGTCAATAAGCCCAATTTCTTTCTAATTCTTACAAAAATACTATTTTTGTAAATGTTCAATTTTTCCCTATCGTGTTTAATCCAATATAATATTTAGTTTCAAAGCTTCAATTATGTCAACCAAATCGGAGGCCGTTGTTGGAAAGAAAAAGGTATTTTTACTAAATTTGATCATTTGCATTATTATGCGATATATAATAATTGATCACTATTATTTTTATATTTATTATTGTATGCATAATATTGATTATTGCTATTAAGGGCGTAACCAGAACATTTTGAAAATTTAAGGGGCGCATCATAAATTTGTTTATGAATCAATAGATGTACCGCTGCTATTGATAAAATTATTGGTTTTAAATGTATTCAGGAGTTATCGTCGGATAATTTTGCGAACTCTCCTCTGCCTTTGGCCGAATTTTACGAAGGAGAGCAACCCGTTGTTAGATCATTGTTTAAAGCATTCGTTGAAAACGTATCCGATGTCACGTTCGGTAATCCGATCATAGCTAAGTTTATTCAAGAAGGCTCTTTGTCGGTTTCGGATGGTGTTCTTCGAGTTTCGCCGTCGATACAAGTATTTTTTTATTTTATATAAAACTATAAAATATAAACTATAAGTATTAATTAATCTAATTTGGCTATGTTTAAGAACGACGAAGCATTCTCTTGGTGGATTACCACGTTGATAAGCTTTACTGCGAGAACGATGCTTTCCATCGAAGGACTTTGTGCTCAAGATCGAACCGCGATTTACAGCAACCTCTGCAAACTTTCGCCATATCTTTCGCGGAAGGGAAGCGATTCGAGCGTAAAACAGGTGATAATTCGAGCGTAATACTTTTCTTTAATTTTTTTGCACTTTTTACGATAAGGCAAATTTAAATTGTAATATTTTTATTCAGAAATCTACATCGTGTGGAAAGTGTCGCTCCGGTCGCCGGACTAATGTTTGTTTCTCTTAGTGTTCGACTTATTTTCATTTATAATTTTTTAGTCTAGCGGATCGCCATCGGCGAAAGAGTCTTCTTCCTTGAAAACTAAGAAAAAGTGTTCTGGAACGCAGTGCCCGAGACGAAAGTTTGTTTTTTTCACACATTTTTTAATGTTTAAAAATAATTTTACGCCTAGCACAACATGCAAATAAAAATTGATTGATTTCAAGGAAGATGCAATGCGAATTCGAGGCGCAGGCAAGAATTCTACAAAACTACTGGCGTCTTATTCGCCAGTCAATTCAGCGTTTAATGAGGGGTGATTCCGCCGTTTCTTCTGATTTTAAACAAGTTAATCGAGAAGGGCGAATGGTTGCTCTTACGATGGGAATTTCGGCGTTAGTTATTCTCAAATTTTTTGTCTAATTATGAAAATTAATCTGGAAATGTTGGAATTAGCGTTACCGTGTTTAATAAAAATTTAGGCTTTGCAAGCTGGATCCGCATCAACTCTTCAAGCGCCTTGAATGTGTTAGTACGGAACATGTGATGCGTTTGAAAATTTCTTTGTGGGATATACTCGTAACGCCCAATAAAGTGACATGTTTGAAAAAGGTTTGCAGTTTTAAGCAGAATTAAACAATTTTTAACTTAATTTTTTAGTACTACGATATGAAGCCGCCTGCAAACGCTTTAGCGATTGCACAAGCAAAGTTTTTCATAAAAGCGTTGCTTGACGAATTTTCGAAATTTCAAGACGCCGTCAAAGAAGTGTCCCATTATTTGGTCCCGTTGGTTAGTTATTGTTTTTCTAACGCATTGGACATGGTAGACGCTTTAATTTTAAATTTATATAAGTCGTTTAGGACGAGGAATACCTTAAGCAGTTTGGTGTTACTTGGAAGGTCGTAAACCATCATATTTTTGACAAAGTAATTTATCAGGACGAACTCTTCAAAAGCTTTGTACCACATATGGAGACGGCGTTACAGTAAATATTTTTTTGTAAGATTTCAAATGTGACAAAAAATGATAATTAAATTTGCAGAGTTCAATTAACGAGCGACGGGTCGACTAAGTTTCCCACTTCTTCAATAAATGCGGAATACGAGAAACATTTTCCTGAATTGTTTTCTGGACTGCCCGAACTAGTGAAAAGTTTCCAACTGTTTCACCGCCTTATGCTGACCAGCAGAGAAATGTTCCGCAGAGCGGATTTGCTTATGCAAACTTTTGTGAAGCAGCAACAATTTTTGGTTGGGATTTTTTGTAATAACTTTTTTTATCAGCAAATTTTTTTCATTTTAGCACAGCAGGGCGAAGGTGGAAATACTTGAAAAGGATTTGGATTTTTTCACGCAACAGCGGCGAATGGTTCGTAAATTCGTTTGCGAGCCAAAAAAGCTGAACGCTGAAGGAGGTATTGAGTTACAAAATTCGACCTCCAACCCCGAAGAAAGTGTTTCTGAAACGTCGAAAAGGTCTTATTCACATTTAATTTTTTGTTTGGTTTATTATGCAAGCAATATTTTAGGGAAATGGACGAAGAGGCTGACGAAGCGGAATTTGTTCGGAGGTTTCGGGTTCTGCTCGATTACGGGCCAAATTCGACGGGACGATGCAAATCACTGAGTTGTTTTATTTACTTTTTTAAATAAATAAATTTTATTGTTGTTGAAAATTATAGGCGAAAATAAACGAGAAACTGTGTGCAAATATTGTAATCATACGCATTGCTGGTGTGATGAGTGCTCGTTTTATCACATGATTCTTTGTGGATTGATCGATTGCGGCATTGATTCAATGGAATCTGACTTTAGCGTATTTTTTAATATTTTTTATTCCAATTATTGTGCATATATAGTTCAATAAGTTTTTTCAAATACGGTTTTTGCGATTTTATACATAGTTTGAAATTTCTATAATTTTTGGATTTCCTGAATTGCGCAATTTCGTAAACTCTGAATTTGAATAATGAGACGTTTTTTAAAAGTTATAGTGTCATGTTTCAGTTTTCTCGGAATCCGTTATTTTTGATGAATATTTTTAGAACTGCCAAATTTGGCACAAAAAAATTTAAAAAATTTGATTTTTTAAATTAAAAGTTTCTTTTTTTTAATTTGTTTTTATTAGCTGGTTAAGAGCCGCTGGAGGCAATTGGATTTTTTTATTAAATAAATGTTGATTAGTTTATTTACCAATATAATCAAAAATTGTAGGATCTACGAAACATATTTTCGCTAGATGGAAATTTGGATAATGAGTCCGATGCACAAGACAATACGAAAAAGCCAAGGCTGATTGAAGAGCTAACAAAACGCTCTAAAATCGATTGTTCCGCAAAGAACAAATGCGAACAACAAAGCACCGACAAGTCTAGTAAGTGTTAAAAGCTTTTGGATTTTAGAACGGAAATAAAGCAAAAAAAATTTCAACAACATTTTCAGGCATTGCTAGCGGTACGAAGAAGGATAACCCCGACTCTGCCGCAGACGTGAACTCGTCATTGTTTACGTTACACGAAGTAATTTCAAAATTAACTATAGTGTTATTTTGCTTTTTTTGGGCTTTCTTGTAATTGGTATATTTGTTCAGACTGCCGAATTTTGTAAGCAAATTGTCGATTCGCAATCAACGTGGGATGTCGGAACTTTTGATTGTTATGCTGCTTGCAAGTGCGAGCAAGAAGAGTCGGATGATGAAAATTGTATGTGTTTTATGTTTTTCTTGAAAATTTATGTTTTTGCGATTTTTTTCAGCTCTAATTTTTTTACACATTACACGAAAGTTACACGAAGTAATTTTACAATATATAGGAAGATTATTCAGTTTTTGCAATTAATTTTTATTTTGATTGCTTTATAAGCTTTTAAAAATTAATGTCAAGTAGGTAAACATGTTCAGTATTGACGCTTTTATTCAAACTATATAGCGATCGAATAAATTTATTAAAGTTAAGGAAATAAATCATTGTTTCCTTAACTTTAATAATAACTTTTTTCAATTTTATTCAATCGCTATATAGTTTGAATAAAAGCGTCAATACTGAACATGTTTACCTATTTGACATTAATTTTTAGACGTACGTGTCCTTTGAAATTTTCTGTTTTTGGTGGGTGTGAGAGCCGGACATGTATGACCGTAAAAAATTTATCATATTTATTAGACTACATGATAGCTTGAGCAAAAAATTTATTTCGGCGAATGAAAAAAAGCTTATTTTGGTTACTGGTTGCAATTAATTTTGCAATTTGAAATAGTAATTTTAGGCAATTGTTCAAAATCTTATTCATCATCGTTTTCCATTAAAAACATGTCGAAAAGGCAGTTTGATTATCACCAGCGATTAAATAGCCGCATTACACCGAAAAAGTCTTCCTTGCAAAAGCATGCAAAATCAACAACTTCTGGCATGACAACAACAACCACCACCACTACGGATCATCGCCAATGCTTTATTTCGGAAGACAAGAAGAGCGTACGTTTTATTTTGAATTGAAATAAGTATTTTTTAAAGTATGGAATAATTTCTATGATTTTTAATTTACAGGTTGTTCACCTAAATAAGAAGGGCATATGCGTCACACAAATTACCAAAGCAACTTCGAGGTTTTTTTAATAAACTTTTGAAATGTTTTATTTTATTTGTTTTTTTGCTACTATTTTTTATACTCCTGGATTATGAAAAATGTATATGCCATTAAAAAGTTTACAATGAAATTTTTTATGAATTTTTTTTAGGTTTTGTGGATATACCGTTTTCTAGTTTTATTTTTGTAGGAACTTTTGTATAAATTATAACTTGGTTTTTTTGGTATTTTGAATATTTTTTATGTGCTTATTTTTGACGAACTCAAAAGAATTTATGTGTTTCTAACGAACTAAAAAACTTAAATAAGCAACAATTATAATTTTAAATTGCAGGGGTATGTTTTTATCAAAAAATGCCAAGGATGCTGATGATTCGTGTAGCGATGTCACTGAAGAAAGTTCAGGTATGTTTTAATTGGTTACATAATTGTATCGAATTTGTTTTGTTTTTATTGTAAATAACATGCATTTTTTAGACGAAAACGACGATATCAAAGTTGATATACAACGAATTTCGGAAAATATCGTTCGCGAAATCGAGAAGTCGCTCACAAATAATACCTCTGACATGGGCGCCGAAAATGGAGCCGAAAAGAATTCCACTGACAGTGCCTCATACAGCAAGGATTGTTTTTCGAGTTTTTTCGGTTCGGGATGTAGAAAACTTATCGAAAGTTTAATGAAAAAAACCGTCGACGGTGGCAACAATAGTAAGTACTTTTTTTTCTTTAAAGGTAGTGAGTGTTGAGAAAGGACAGGAAATGAAAAATGAAAAAATTTCCATGGTGAAGAAATGTAGCTATAACTTTTTTGTTTGATAACCAATAAAAGAGGCAATCTGTTTTGCATCGACATCAGTGTCTGGCGAAATGAAAATTTTTCGCTAAAACATAAAATGTAAAATTTTATTTTAAAATAAAAATGAAATTTTTTCACACGAAATTTTTATTTCATTTTGTCAAGCACTGATCAATAGTTAAAAAAATATTAAAATATGTTCGTCATTGATGTATGCATTTTGATTCGTCTATCAATTGTTTTATTTTAGCTCGCTCAACGGTTCTGGAAGAAGATACGGATGAAGTTTGTTTAACTTTATTATTCGTTTTTAATTGTTAGTAACATACGTTTCGAAATTTTAGTCTCTATCTGTTGATTCTTCTGTCGGACGTTGCTCCCACGGTCACGATCATCACGAATCTTGTCAGGTATATTATTGAGAATTTTGTAAAATTACGCTATTTCGTAATTTTTTATAATTTTAAAATTTAATTTTAAGGGTGAGGATCAGAGAGAGCGCTTTAGTCGATGCGACTGTTGTTATTGCACCTATATGGCGAACGATATGCCATCACGCCATGATGGGCGGCGGAATGAAGAAATACGACAACGACTTCGAAAAGTTCTAAAGCAGCGAGAAGAGGTTTATTTAATTTTTTATTAAAAAATAATAATTTTTAAAAATATTTTATTTTTTTATGTTTTTTTGCAGAGAACCATCAATCGTTCGCATAATTCTGTGAGTTCCGACACGCGGAGTTGTAGAGAGACGGAGAAGGAGCCATCAAAAGTAGTCTATTTTTGTTTTACTTGTTACATAACTACTTGGTTTTGTTTTTATTTAGCATTTGACTATTTTTTAGGAAACAGTGGAAAATCGGACAGTTGACGAACTATTACAATTTATCAACGAAAAAACACCAGCTGAAGGCAGCCCCTCAACAAAAGCCGCTAAAAAAGCACGCCAGAAACAGCGAAAAATGGTAATTGCCATTGTAATATAATGTTAAAAATTTTTTGGACTTAATGGCGTGGCCAGGAAGATAACTTTTTTGCATTTTTACAATAATTAAAGAAAATATTTTTGATTTTCCGTGTATTACGTTTTTTTTTGGTTTAATTTTTTTAATTGAAAAATTTGGCTGCACGATCTGCATGCCGAGGATGATTTAGTATGTAAAATTTGTATTTAGGACGAAAAGATGAAAAAGGCTGAATCAGAGCGGCTTCGAAAAGAAAAAGAAGCCAAAGCGTTGGAAGAAAAGATTCAACTACAAAAAGAGGAGGATGCTAAAAGAGAGGCTGCATCTGCCAAAAAGCTAGAGGTAACAACTAAATCGTCTTTAGTTATTAGTATTTTTTAAATATGATTGCTTTAGATGGAGAGGTTGCAAAAAGCTGAAGCAAAAGCCAAGGAAAAACAGCGCAAGAAAAATGAGAATATTCCGTCGACCGATAATAAAAAAGCAGATAGTGGGGAAACCGTGAAGTTAAAGGATAAAAAACCTGACGCAGTTTCAACGCAAAAAACTACGGCCGCTTCTGTGAATAATTTGTCGAGAGGGAAGCAAACTGTGGAGAGCAAAGCGGTGGAAAAGGATACCAAAAACGGCTCTCCATTCGCCACGCCTACCAAGTTAGCTAAAGCGTTTGAGGATCAAAATGGTGCACAAAAGGCTACTGCACCGACATCTGCAAATCGGAATGGTAGTGCTGCGGATGCGCCAAAAATTTCATTTAAATCGCAGGCTGCTCTTGCTTCAAAGGCTGCTCATGACAACATGAAGAGTGAGCGCTTTGAGCCAACGTTGAAAGACGATAAGAGGGATTCTGGTCAGAAGGAGCGTAGCATCGTTGGGAATGGAAATCGCTCGTCCGAAAAGGCTGCGTTGAGAACAGCAGATCATCGTGGTACCAACGGTATACCGGCAAATAACAACGCGAAAGAAAATTTGCAACAAAAGCAGACTACTCAGGCGTGGTTGAATAATAATAACTACGATAATGTACGGCAAACGACGGTATGCAAATCGCTTCAAACTCCGCCAAAAACCGTGGACACCAAAAATGCGTCGTTTGCTCAGTCAGTAGCCAGGGGTATCAAAGCGAAGCAACCACAGCAAAACTTTGAAATTCATCAGCAACTACAGCAGAAGAAGAAAGGCGACAACGAATTGAAAGCACCGATTGCGCAACAGTTGATTGGTGGAGTGGGCGGAACAGAGTTGTCATCAAAGGTAACTTTGTATAAATATTGTTTAGAAATTACTATAAAATACTAGAATTAACAAACATATTAATGTCAATTATTTTATTATTTAACATCTGTTATAGCCAAAACGAGTATTGGAGTCTTCTGTTGGAGAGAATGTGGTTAAATCGCCATTAACTTCTGTGTCACCCGCAGCAAACAAGAAAGTTGGTGAGAATGAAAAAAATGCGTCAAATTTTGTGACTACGGATGAAGAAATAAAATACCTTCGCCAGCGTGCAGCCGCAATTGCCGCAGCTGCAGCCGCTGCCGGCACTCCTCTTCCACCGCTTTCCTCGCTGACGCCCGATCAGCAGCAAAAATATTTTACGTGGATTAAGCAGATTCAGCCTAATTCAATTCCACAAGAGCCCGTCTCAAATTACATATCGCAAACGGGCGCGAAGGAGAGGGTACCGTCCGAAAATTTGTCTATGATTGATTTTCAGCATTTGCAAAATCAACAAAAACAAGAACTCGCTGATTCGTTGCGTGCAGTTGATTACGATCAACCTCAATTCAACAAAACTTCGGCTGTGGGCGCGATTGGAAGTGGTCGGCCGGTGAAAGCGGCAAATTTCGACCAGCAAAATGCACAGCCGAAAGCACCGCTCGACCTCCAACAACTACAGCATGTAATTGGGAATGATGGACAAACGGCGGTTACCTTTTTTGACTCGTTGGCGAACTCACAGGAGTCGCCCGCCAAACGAATTCCAACAATGCCCCTGTCGACGTCTGTAGGCGTCGTGACTGCTTCCTTACCTAACAGACCCGCGGAAGGCGAGACTGTACAGCAACCTTTATCGCAAACATCTGGTGAGTAAAATTTTTGCATAATTGTTTTTAAGAAAAATGAATTTTGTTTTTTTAATTCAATCTCTTAACATTATATAGTTCCACGTTACGGTGTGATTGGAGAGAAACCGGTACAGCGCAAGACATTCAATCAATACGCTGCTTATGACCGCGAGACGAATCATATTCTTGGTCTTTCACATTCGCCGCTTGGCTCAATTGCGCCTCCGCCGCTGACCCAGTCGCTATCGCCGGCTGCATTACTAGGAGGTGGTAGTGGCTTGGCGGTGGATACTGCCAACTCTGGCTACATGAACGTTTCGACTACGGCGGCTTCATTTCCGTTCCAAAACCATTTCCAACAGCCAAGAAGTGCGACCGATGTTGCTAGCAACGTCGCCGGCGGTGCTATTGGATTTGGTCAACCGAACGAGCGAATTTTGGGGGCGCATCAGTTTTTCCCTCAAAACAATTTTCTTCCGCTTCAAACGGCGGCGTCAATTGGACAGGAGTATGCGTGTCCACACGCGAATAAAAAAACGTAGTTATTTAACCTTGCTTCTGTCATATTTTTTAATGATTTTACCTACTTTTATGCTTTTTTGGTATTTACAAAATATAATTTTTGCTGCCACATGCCCGATAGATCATTCTCCATTTTTCAAATTATTATCAGAAAATTGATTTGAGAAGATTACGAGTTTGAAAAGGTTAATTTTACATTGAAAATTGTGTATACCGTGAAAAATTCATCGGATTTTTTAGGGATGTCAATGCATCTTCCTCAATTTGGCAAAACGATGACGACGCGAAACGCTTCGTTGAGTCGGAGGAGTGCGCGGTTTTCAAATTCTCTTAATAAATGCATGTGGGAGGCTATGCAAATCATTTTATCGAAGTCTGTCTTTACACGAAATGGATGGAGAAATGGGTGTTTGAGAATGTATAGTGAGCGTGTTTGAAATGAAGTGTGGACGGTTTGATTTAGGATTTTTTAGAATAGAAATTTTCCGATTTTTTTGATATTTTTGGCCCTATTTTAAGGGTAGAGCCTTTAGTATGTCGGCGATGGAGATTTTTGTTTTGCTTGTTATGATTGATTGATATTCGAGTGAAAAGTGGTTTTGTAAATATACTTTCTCTTCTCTCTGGTCAACGGAATGTCAATTTCAATTTTTTCGTTTATAAATGATTTCATTGAGTTTATTCCAACTTTTTTTAATGGAACATATTTGTTTTTGTCGCTAAACTCTGAAAATTTGTTTTTAGCAGCGCATTATATTCGTTTTTTTTTACTTTTTAAAATTTTTGTTTTGTTTTCCCACACCAATGATTGTTTTATATATTTTTGAGCGATTTTTAATCGCCAATAAGCAATCCCTTTTTGACAGAAAAGGGTCGAAATTCTGCCTTTAAATTTTTGCGCAATTCGATGCTAATTTACTTGAATTCTAATTTGATCTAAATGGAGATATTGCATAAAATTTCCAACTATCGTTTCAAATATATACAAACAAATTCTGTTACGTGTTCGATTAAAATACTTTAATATTATTTGTTTCAACTTAACATTTCGCATTCTTATGCACCGTTATAGACCACTCAGAAATGCAGTGCGACGACATAACATGGAATATGCTCAACAAGGGATATTGTTCCCACAAAATTGTGTAAGATACTATTTATTTTATTAACATATATTTTTATAGCGTTTTTTAATTGATTTTTTGAAATAAATGGTATGCTCTGCATTTTTTTTGATGAATATCACATTTTATTGGGTAATATTTTAGGACGAAGCCCCAAAAATTTTGTCGAAATGAATACAATCTGACGGGTCTATGCAATCGAGCATCCTGCCCACTGTCCAACAGCCAATACGCGACTGTCAGAGAGGAGAAGGGTGTATGCTATTTGTACATGAAAGTCATCGAGCGGAGTCACTTCCCGAATCGATTATGGGAAAAGGTGAAGTTGGATAGGAATATGACGAAAGCCGTTCAGCAAATCAGCGACAATCTTCTCCATTGGAGCGAGTTCGTTAGACACAAATGCAAAGCACGTCTTGTCCGCATTCATCAGTACCTGATACGCATGCGCAAAATGAAATTGAAAGCCAGGTGAGTTCGAATAATTTCTCGTAGTTGTTAGCAAGAAATTATTATCTTCTTACAATATAATTACCGATAAAATTATTTTATTTTTAGGCAGCCGAAAATCGTAACAATTCCAAGAAAAGTGGAACGACGCGAAGTGCGTCGTGAGGAGAAAGCGTTAATTGCGGCAAAACTGGATAACGCGATCGAGAAGGAGCTGCTGAATCGCCTGAAACAGGGTACGTACGGTGACATCTACAATTTCAACCAGAAAGCCTTCGACAAGGTGATGGACGATCAGGAACAAGAGGAGGAGGTCGAATACGAGTATGAGGAGAATGTAAGCGAATTCTATAAATTAAGTATACTCCGGTATATTTCTGACTAGTTTTTGTAACTTGCGTTTTTTTTCCTGAGGCTCACAGAAAAAATCATTGCTAAATTTTAACCATTCCTTTGACTGATTTGCTTGAACCAAAAGCCAAAAAATTCCAAATTTTGAGCTACTTTATCGAGAAGTTTAGGACAAAATTTACGAGAGGGAATTTGTGGAGGATTTCGTGGAGTCGGATGACGAAGGAGAAATCGAGGAGGTCTATTAAAAAATTGTTATATGTTGTTGTTTTTCGCGTGTATTTTTTCAATAAAAATTCGGATGTTTTAGCATAATTTTTTTAATTTATATAAATTAGGAAGTTGATATTCCCCTTCCTTTGGCGAGTAGATACGAATAATAATAAATATTAAATTTAACAATAAAAATTTGTGTTCGTTCGAATCGCGGAGGCGTGTGTAAGTGAAAGATGTCTTTGGTGCGATCACGCGCTGCAATTCGATGAGATCCAGGTAAGGCCCTCGTATAATCCGTCGCCCATCGTCGCGCACGACGGCTGAACGTACCAATTCCGATCCCTTAGCCTGAGGAGGCCCAGCTTGTCCTGTATTTCATTGGGTTTCATCGCTGAAAACCCAAATGCGTTGAATAAGAAAATATATATTTTTTTGTTCATAATTTATTGGAGACGCAAAAAGCAAGCGCTCACCGCCGGGCAGGTCTTGTTTATTGGCGAAGACGAGAATGATGGCGTCCTTCATTTCTCGGTCGTTGATTATCCTGTGGAGTTCTTGCCTCGCCTCGTCGACCCTGTCCCGATCCGCCGCATCCAAAACGAAAATTAGCGCTTGTGTGCCAGTGTAATAGTGCCGCCATAATGGCCTAATTTTATCCTGCCCGCCGACATCCTATAAAAATTAACTTTTTAATTCAAATATTTTGTACCCAATATTTTCATTTAATTTTTGCCAATTCATCTCGAAATGAATGTTTTTGGAGCAGAGTGAAGATTCCGCACATGCCTAATGGAAATAACGAAATATTAAGAAGTTTATCCGTTAAAAAAACAAACTTGTTTCTCTTTAAGCGGCAAAATAATTTTTGAAAATTAATTTTTGTAATACCCCAGTTTTTTGCTTGAAAAAGATAATTATTATCACGAAATTAAAGATTCAAAAAACTATCTGCCGGACAAACATATTTTTTCAAGACATGGCGGCTCACGCTACTTTTTGCAAATTTTTTTATACCAATCGACAGAGCATAAAGAATTTTAATGAACAAATTTTAAATATGTTATACAAAAAGGTTAATCGAACCCCCGCCAAAATGCACAATTAAAAAATTACTATTTTTCCCCTAAAATGTTTAGTTTTAATAAAAAATCTTACCCAAACGTTAAATTTAATGTTCTTGTATTTCACGGTTTCCACGTTAAACCCCACTGTAGGTATTGATTTTATAGACTGGCCGAGCTTTAACCTGTACAGAATGCCTAAAAATGTAAATTATTCCTCAAATACATCAAAAACCAGTGATGAATCATCATTCTCGAATTTTAGCTATTAAGCGATGATAAAGTGAAATAATAAAATCCATTTTTCCGAAGTAAAATTAAAAATTCAGTTAGAGAAAATTAAGTTTGGAAACACTGAAAAATGTAAAATGAAACAAAAAAGTAAGAAACTTCAAAAAAGTATTAGCCTACTTGTTTTTCCAGCAGCATCCAATCCGAGCATCAAAATTCTCATTTCCTTTTTGCCGAATATTTTTGAAAGAAGTTTTCCCATCGTTGGAAGGAAAAATTGTGGGCAGTTAGCTGAAAATGGATGCGAAGATTCTTAACTTATTGAATATTCGAATACACTAAAAAAAGATTCGTGAGGTTATAACAACCTTAAGTTTCATATATGATGAAAAAAATAAAAATTTAAGATTCGAGTTTTTTTTCTCCGACGCCCATCCAAAATCTAAAATGATTTGTGCCCTTACAAAGTTGTGTTTGCTCTCGCCTCCAAATATTGCGCATAATTTCATTTTATGACATATTTATAACATCATTTTACGTAATACTCCCAACGACCGGGAATATCAGATACTTATGATTTAAAAAATTCACTATCAACTTTCCATTGTCGACAGTGCTGGTGATAGTACTACAACATCGTATTTGAGGCTAATCTACGATGGAAAAATGGAGCCGAAAAGATTTTTTCCGGATCAATATGATAAATAAAATTTGAATTTTCTCGTGCCAAATGATTTGGCATTCCAGGAAATATTTAAAAAGCGGAAGTTTTCCAAAAAACCGGGTCAACTATGCCACATCACATATGGTCCGGCCTGTGCGTAGAGGTTTGAATTTGGCGAAATTTTTGGCGTTGCGTTCACGCCTTTGAAAA
>SAUE01000342.1:37315-53437 GCA_009724625.1 Deladenus siricidicola | reverse complement strand
TATACGGAAAATTAGCTCTGGAACTTTGCTAAATTTCTCTACGCACACTTTTAGTGTAAGGTGGACCATATGTGCACATGAACAGATCAAAAATCGGGAATGTGAAGGAAAGAAAGCTTAAATTCACGTACGGACTTTGTTTGATGAATTTTTACTTGACCTTTTTTGATGAATTTAAGCTGAGTTTATATTGTGAAATCGCCATTGTCGATCGACTATATAAAAATTAGAAATATGAAAAGTTACATTAATTGGTTGATTTTCAGATTCTCACAAATTGAAGATCCCCGATTATCTGCAAATATTCAATATTTATAATGGTATCTTTGACATCCAAAGTGGAAACCGGACATCGGGATATTGTTGTAATATTTTTTAATATTTTTATAAAACATTGAATTCTAGAACATACAAGTTTTTCAGCAAAAAATTCTTCCAATTTTTTGTGTGTAAATAATTTTTAATACTATGAAAAAAATTTGCTAAAAAATATTATTTAGCACGACGCGCAAATCAATTACTACGGAACACGATTGGCGACTTGTTCTAGTGATCATCTGGTGAAAATTTTTGAGATAAAAGCAAATGGACAAAGCTTTCCGATGGCCGAACTTACAGGACATGACGGTATTATTTACGGAAATTTTCATTTTGTATTTGATTCCTTCTTATTGTAACAGTGCATGTGTACTTAATCTTACTTTTTTTTATAAATTCTAAAATTTTGGTAATAATCAGGTCCGGTATGGCAAGTGAATTGGGCCCATCCAAAGTACGACAATGTATTAGCTTCTTGCTCACATGACAGGTTTTTATTTATTTATTTAGTTTTGAAGGAGCTATGATCTGTATTTCGCTTATAGAAAGGCTATTGTTTGGAAAGAGGTAAATGGGAAATGGCAAAAATCCTATGAATATAATCAGCATGACGCCAGTGTAAACTCGATTAGCTGGGCGCCCCACGAGTACGGACTAATTTTTTCATGCTGCTCAACAGACTGCGCGATATCGATCATTCAATTTATGGGCGATGTCTGGAAGCCGATTAAGATTCCCAAAGCTCATGATGAGGTATTTTGTGCAGAAAAATTAATTGAAGGATTTTTATGAATATGGATTAGTGTCGTGAAAAAAGTCGATGTATGGTCTAGTGGAAATTACAACAAATGCTGCTTTAATATTTAGTTGAGAAATCCCGAAGAAATTTGGCCGCCAAAAAGTTATTTTGTAAGACTACACAATTTTTAACAAATTCAACGACTATGTACAGAAAAAATTAGCCAATTTTCCGAAAAGAATCCGAACGAAAAACAACCGAAATTTTTGGCACGGATTTCTTACTTGATATTACGGATATTGTTGATTGACTCATGCAATTTCAGTCATATTGGTGTCATCGACTTTTTCCTGTTTTTTTTGTTTTGTTCATTTTGGTCCATGATGAAGGAACATGTCTTTTAGCACACATTTTTATTGTACAAAATTTTCAAGGGTTGCAACGCTGTCTCGTGGGCACCCGCCAAACGTATCGAATCGATTATTAGCCCCAACGAGCGAATCGACCCGAAAAGAATCGTATCCGGTGGTAATGATCGATTAGTGAAGATTTGGAAGTTAGTTTTCAACTTACAACCAATTTTAAAGTGTAAAATTTTTGGAGTCTAAAAATTTGTCTATCATTCTGCTTCAATTACTATTACAATATTTATAGGGAAGAGGCTCCGGATAGTTGGGTACTCGAAGCAGAGCTAGAGGGCCACGAAGATTGGGTAAGAGACGTCGCATGGGCTCCCTCCGAGTCTCAACAAATCAGTACAATTGCGTCCTGTGGAATGGTATTTATTTAGTATTGCTTTTTTTAAATGGACTTAACTTTCAGTCATATGTTGGGCGGATGATCACTAGTAATACGTAGGCAATGGATCCAAAATATTGGCTGTTTTGAAAATTAAACCCACTTTTTATCAACTAAAAATTTCATTAATTATTTAGTGTGAAGTTGCTTTCAGTGAATCAAATTTTCCAAATTAAACTGTTTCATCGTTTTCTTGACAAAATGATTGCAGGACGGACGAGTGATTATCTGGCGATGCTCCAATTTGGATGAGAAAAAGTGGACGAGTAGAATTTTGAAGAAGTTCGATGAAGTGCTGTGGCATGTTAGTTGGTCGTTGTGCGCCACAGTTCTCGCAGTTTGTGGGGCGGACAACAAGGTTTTTCAGACGCTAGTATCGACAAAATTCTGACTAATTTTCTTGTATGTATTAAGGTGAATCTATTCCAAGAACGACTACCGAATCAATGGATGCGTATTTCGGAACCAGACGAAGAGAAGTGACTCGAACGAATTCTACACAGTATTTGTCTTTGAAAATTGTTTGAAATCAGTGGCGTCGTCAGGTGAATGCCCCAATGCAGAATTTTTTATCCGCTTTTCCTATCTCGTAAAGCTCGAAATTTTGGCGATTCCTTTAAAAAATATTTAGTTGAAATATCTCCTTAAAACTTTTTAGGGACGCCACTGCCTGTATCCATCCATATAAATGCGAAAAACTTTTCGGGGCGGGGAATGGAGAAAATCATCAATCCTGCTTCTGAATTCCATATTGTATTGGCGATATTCACAGCTCATTAATTTTGCTATTCTAAAAAATGTTCTGTGTAATACAGACTATGAGTTGATGGGGACGATGAGTTGTGGGTTATGGTATTTTTAAGAATTATGTCTTCGGTTAAATTATTAGTTTTATTGTTGGAAGAATAAAGAACACATCAATTTTCATAAACGTTTTTGAGCACAGTATTTGTCAACCGTTCAATGCGCGAAATTTGGAGTTTGGGCTGTAACGAGGGAATCCACGACTCGGGTGGAATATCGATCTTCAACGCTGTGAAAGTCATCGAAATCACGAGAACGGCCATCGTCTCCGGTCTGTGGTCGGTGATCAACCGTGGCTCCACATATAAATCTTGCAGAAACATCGCCGAAACCTGATCGATGTTCGAGTTAGTGTGGAAAACGTTGGAAAACCAATCCCGAAGTTTGGCCAGCATCAGCGCAAGGTGCTGAAAGAAAATTGGATTATCTTTAAATATTAAAGCGAAAAATTTTCCATTCAAATTTCTGCAGAGCTTTAGTCTAAGATAATGATATTGAATTTTTCATTATCAAAAAATTTAGTCCAGTTTTAGAATAGAATGTGGTGTTTTAAATATTTAAAAATACAAACGAAAAAATTTTAAAAAATTAAAAAATCAAAGGTATTCGTTAAAAATAAAAAAAATGAGGCTTACGGGGTGTGGATGTTCGAAATTGAGCCTGAAGCGCAGAAATCGTAAAACGACCAGCTCCATCTCCACTAAGCTTTCGCGCAGCGAATACGACAATTCGCCAATGTCGAGTGGCGGTTTCGAGGGATGTAGAACGCTCAAATTTTTGTAGTGATTAAAAACGATGAAAATCGAACGAAAAAATAACACACCAATATGACATATTCATTACATCTCGCACCGAAATTTGATGATCATTCGTTACTTTTCCGGCGAGCAAAAAGCAAGACGTTGCCATTGTCTACAATTTACAGGAAATTGTAAACGGAAACGAATTTTTCTTCATTAAACCCTTAAAAAGCCAATCCTTCAGAAGAAAAACCCATACATAAATGCAAATTTCGGATGGGAAGTTGTTTTTGAGGACTTTGCAGCAGTAAACCGAAGCATTCGCAATCGTCTCGCTTTTCGCTTTTAGCCGAATACCTTAATGTGCAAATAAGAAGTTATATTTGTTGCTACACAAACACATATAACAAACCCAATTCGATGATGAACTCGAAGAGTTTACGAACTTCGTGTTGGTTGTGGACCGTCGAAGACATTTCGGCAAAAAATTATACATTTAGTGAAATAAAATGTATCGCAAAAAATGGTCGGTATAAATAGGTGGAAAACCGAAGAAAACAAATGCACGCGTAATTTACAAAAATTATTCGAGTCAAAATTAATATGAACATACAAAAGTAGTTGGACAAAATTTTTCCATTTAACTAACGGATGCTTTCCAGTATTTATAACAATTTAAACATTTGATTTAAAAAAAATCAATTAAACCTTTTTGATCGGCACGGGATTTGCTAATTATTTTTTGAAATATTTCGCTTTTCAAATTCAAAAAAACTGTCTCATATGGAAAATCCGGGATCAAGCTTCACAAAAAATTGTTCAAAACATTAATTTCACTCATTTGTCAAGAATACAATTCTATCGTCGTTGTCCAAGTCAAATCGACTTAATAGATCGTCTCGAGTGCGCTTCAACTTTTCTGGTCTAAGTCCCTTCCGATGAAGCCCCACTTCGGCGATCTCGTCAGGGTCAAAACCAAGCAGTTTAGATGCAATTCCCACAATACGATGAATGGACAAAAGCAACGACAAATTTCGTTGAACTTTTTTATCTCCAAATTCCTGAAAGTTACATATCCAATTTTTTATTTTTTTTGGATTTGGAATTGGATTTTAACATCAATGAAATTCATTTTACCATATGTGTCCCCGACAACCTCCCTCCCTCCCAAGTGAAAAATTTCTTAAACAAAATTTGAGGACGTTTTTGTTCTTTTTTTGGTAAAAAGTTTTGGTGTGGAGTAAAAACACTCCCTTCCCGAACATTTTTCTGTCCACGTGTATATAAACAGATATTTTTCACCCGGAATTTTTTTAATTCCCTTTATTATTACTATGATTCATGTAATTTACCAGCCATAATTTCCTAGAGTCGACGACAAAGCCCCCCGACGTTTGGCTAGTTCCATTTTCATTCGAATTTTTGTCGTATATGGCGCCGTGTATCCGCTCGAGACGCTCAATCACTAGTTTATGCACATCGTCGATCGCCTTTTGTTCACCCAAACGCCTTAGCACATACAACTCGGCAGATCTCCTTTCCACCTCCGAAACATCACAACGATCAAGATCCACCTAAAACAAATACTGCATACAAAATTCTATTAAAAAAACACAAAACAAAATATTCTTTTCATAATTTTGGGATAGGGAATTTAATTTCAATATCCTAAAATGAATCTCGAAACGTTGAAAAGAAATATCTTGCGGTAGAATTCAAAAATTTTCAAAATTACAAGATTTGGCATCCTGGCAATGATTAATTCCCGGACATCAACCGACTTCGTCCTGGGCAATTGAGAATCTTTAATTACGAGCTTATTGAGGCTGGGCAATGCAGCTAGTTCGTCGACTGCCCTCCACTAAAAAATAATCCAAAATCAATAAATATAATATTGAATAACAATCAAAAACGCACGTCAGATATTGGATTTTGTTCCATAAAAAGGGTCTTTAATTTGGGAAAGACTTGGATTTCGCGTGGAAAGCGTATTTCTCGCAATCCGCACTCCGAAATATTGAGGAATTCCAGCCTAAAATAATCATCTTGCGTCAAACAAAAAAAAAATTAAAAAAAGTACCGTGGTAAGAATTGAAGAGTCGATATATGCTCAATATTTGAAATATTATTCCCTTGGAGATCTATCTTCTTCAAATTGTCATAACCATTTATAGGCGAATAAGAGGATAAATTGTTAAATGCCAAATAAATTTCTTCCAAATTTTGAAAAATGCACGTTACATTATTCGCCTAAATACAAAAATTTAACTTTCCTAATTGTTTTAAGAATTGACATTTTTTATTTTGAATTTTTACGAAAATATGGCTTAGGCTTACATATATTTTTGAACCAATTTCACCTTTATTATCTGATTTAATAGTTCGAAATGTGAAAAGTGATTTCAAATAAAATTTCAGGACCCAGCATATTTTCAACTTCAAATAAAATTTTTTTCGATAACTTGTAAATTAAAAAAACCGTTTCAATCGATACAAATGCACTGTTAAGCGAAAGCTGCAGAAGTGGTGATATTGACAAATCCCTTTGCTGCAGTAATGGATCCATCCTCGTATTACTTAAATTTCAAATTTAATGTAATTGCATGTAAAAAACAATTCAAATATAACAAATATTACCTTAAATACAGCGTTTTTAATTTGGGAAAATATGAAAGTATTTCGAACAATTTTGTCCATTTAGCGACCAACGTTCCTGTAAGATCCAACTCCGTACATTTCTCAAATCGTGTTTGCAAAGCGGAAACGTGAGAGACGAATGTATAGCTTAGGACTATGCACTTCAAGTTGAAAATAAATCTAATAAGGTATTCATTAAAATACATATGCCATTTTGAAAGCTCAAATAAGCAAACCGTTGTTTATCATAGACTTTATCCAATTCGACAAACTCCCATCTCGATTCTTCTGTAGTAACTGAATCGAAGCCACCCGCATATTTTTTTGTAATTTCCGAAATTAAATCAGAGCCGTAAATCAGCGCATCTGGTCTGACAAACGAGCCAGAGTTCTGAGTTCTAAAAAATGGACATATATAAAAAAAAGTCAGAGATAGTGGCGACTAGCTGGCGAGCCTAGTGGAAGTTTTGCTGACAAGTCGAGAGGGACAATAAAAACAAATAAATTTTCGGGACTTGTTAGTGTCAAAACAAAGAATTTGTCGAGGGCGCTCCAAAAACTCTTCACTTTTACTACCAATAGATTATTTCCAAATTTAAGTAGATTTATATTTCTTCTTTACTGGGCTTTTTTTGGAATATCTTATCCCCATTAAAATGCTGTCGATTTTTCGCCATATTATTTTTCGAATTTTAAAGTTATTTAAAAATATATTTTTTAAATTGAACCAACGAATTGTTAAAGATACCGAGCAGTAAAATATTGTGTTCCATTAAACAATCCATTATGTTTTCCTCTACTTTGATCGTCCCAGTCTATTCCAATCCAAAGTCCACCGGACGTACCAGCAACTTCACCACAAAATTTGACAACGCCTTTAACGCCCTCGCCTGCCTTCAGACAAACACGATCATGTATTTCTGGTAGCATCAACAAGTTTCCCGTATACAATATTCCTATACACAGCTATATTTGGGTATTACCAATTCTCGACATTACCAATTAATTATGCATAACCATATACCATATATGGTTCAAGAAATTTTTGATTCACTGCCTAGTTTACAAATGTTGGATTGACGGAAATCCATTGATATGACTTGTACAAACAAATTTCACATGCACTCAAAAATTACAACAACTAAAATTCAGAAATCCACTTTTTTCTGTTTGTTTGCTCTTTTATTGAGGTTCTAATAAATAATATCCACTTTCGTTCTGCTTCGAATTACAATTTTTGTGGCTCAGCAAATCACGAAAATCTGCGATTTAACGCCATTCGATTTCGTTGTAAATTTGCCTTTGAAATTATTTGTTAGCATTGTGTTCTTATTTGTTAATTCAAAATTGTTAGAAAGTCTTTAATAAAGACATGTTTTATTTTTTGCCGGAAATAAACGCCGAAAATCAATTATTTTTTTGTTTAAAAATTTTTGTAGAAGAAGTAAACGTTTATTAAAACGGAGATTTGTATTTCAACGCCCCCCTTTTCTCCCCATAAAAAACGTAGACACGAAGCAGCCACATTTCGTTGGAAATATTGCGCGAGAGAACGAGAGTGGAATTAAATAGTGAATGATTAGGTAGAAGTGATCAAAGATTTAATGAAAGAGAGATAAAGAGAGAAAAACGTGGAATTCCCATTTTTAGTTATCGTTACGACACGTGCAGCAGAACAATACTTTGCATTTTTGACGCGGTCTACTTGTTTTGAAAATTACCATATTTCCCTAGATGCATTTATTTATGAAATGTAATAAACGGGAAGATATGTTTTCATCTCTTCGACAGTTCTTATTCTAATTTTTGTTTCACTGCTATGTGCACATGCTTTTAGTGTTTATTTCTTGCGTTTGAATTTTTTTTATTTAGATTGATCTCACGGCAGAGCGAGGAAGTAAGAACGACAAATATTTTGATTCAGCATAAATTTCGGCTATTAATGAGATGAGTCAATTCGATAAAAAGCCACGAAACATGGAATGGTCAATCATTTTTTACGTTTATTTGCTTATATTTTACCATAAATTGGATACTTTGTTTGAAATGATAATGTTACAATTTCAGAATTTATTATTTTAGGTTACTTACTTGTGAATCGAAAAGAGAACATGGTCTCTTCGATAACTGAGTAAGTGGTTTACACAGCGGTTCACGTTTTAACGTATTTGTTCAACCTTTTCAGGGCTAAAAAAGTTTGGAATTTTTTAAATTTACCACTACGTTCTTTTAAAGTTACAAGAAGGAATTTTTCGAGTTTTACACTTGTTTGTTAAAAAAATTTTGCCACGTTTTTTTATTATACACATGGACAGATTACAAAATATTTCATTTAATTTAATTAATTTTACTTAAGGAATATTTCTAAGATGGCGACAAACGAAGAAATTCGTATTTTTCATGAAAGGAAGGTTGCATTGATTACTGGAATTACTGGACAGGTATGTTAATCATTTTTTGTTATTAGATTAGTTTAGACATGGAAGGCGATATTTATACGTAAATCTATTTTACTAATAACGTCAACAAAATATAGGATGGATCTTACCTCGCGGAGTTTCTTTTATCAAAGGGTTATAAAGTGCACGGCATTATTCGCCGTTCGTCTTCGTTCAATACGGGGCGAATTGAACATCTCTACTCCAATCCGATGCTACACAGTGGTAGCTCGTCTTTCAACCTTCACTATGGTGACATGACCGATTCCTCGTGCTTGATTAAAGTTATCAGCAGTATCCAGCCTTCCGAAGTGTATCATTTGGCCGCGCAGAGTCACGTGAAGGTAACTTTGATGGACATTGATAGGCGTTAATTTTTTTTATCTTTAGGTGTCGTTCGATTTGCCTGAGTACACAACAGAGGTGGATGCTATTGGAACATTGCGATTATTGGATGCAATCCATGCATGCGGCCTTACCCGTAAAGTGCGCTTTTATCAGGCATCTACTTCAGAACTTTACGGAAAAGTGCAAGAGATTCCCCAGAAAGAGACGACACCGTTTTATCCGCGATCTCCATACGGTGTTGTTGCTTTAGATGTTGTTTTATGGGATTTTAAGATTTATTTTACGGCTGAATTTCAACGACGTGTTTTTTTAGAAAAATCATGTTCAAATATTTCGAAAATTTGGTGAACATTAGAAATTAAAAAAATTAACTGCAAAAATAGATATTGTATTATGTAATCAGAAAGTAGGAATTTTTTTTGGTGTAAAACGCTTTTTTATGCTGTATGCTAAAATTATATTGTAAGCTAAGCGCCCATTTTTACGCTTTATCTTTTCAAAAGAATAGATAATTAAAACGTATGCCCTTCCCCCTAAATTTAATACGCCATTAAATTGATGTAATAGTGAATATGAGATTTTTTAATAAATTTTTTTGCTGCATATTTGCCAATATTATCGCAAAAAATTTAGCGGTGGCGAAGCTATATTCGTATTGGATTGTTATAAATTATCGTGAGGCGTACGATATGTTTTCTTGTAATGGAATATTGTTTAATCACGAAAGTCCGAGAAGAGGTAATTAAAAATTTTTTATGCATTTGTGTACAATGCATTTTAGGTGAAACTTTTGTTACGCGTAAAATCACTCGTTCCGTGGCAAAAATCTCCCTTGGTCAACAAGAAATTTTGGAGCTGGGCAATTTGAATGCAAAACGCGATTGGGGTCACGCCCGCGAATATGTTGAGGTATACTTTTTACTCCAAAATCTAAAAAATTATGTCGCAGATATTTTAATATTAAGGGATTTTTTTTGAAATTTTTAGCGCAACAGAAAACTTGTGGGCATTTCGATTTTATTATAATAAAATTTTATATTTAAAGGCAATGTACCACATTCTGCAACAAGAGAAGCCTGATGATTTTGTCATTGCTACGGGCGTTTCTTATAGTGTTCGTCAATTTGTCGAATATGCTTTTAATGAAATCGGAAAAGCAATTGTGTAAGATTTTTGAAATCGTTTATACTATGTAGTTGATGAACATTAATAAAAACTACATTACTGTTTTTGGTTGTAACTCGTGATATTTATGCTAGTTTTTAGCTGGGAAGGTGAAGGCTTAGACGAAGTGGGGAAAGAACGTGATTCTGGTGTAGTGCGCGTGAAGGTCAATCCAAAATACTACCGCCCAACAGAAGTCGAGGAATTGATTGGCGATCCAACTAAAGCCAAAAATCAACTCGGATGGGAAGCAAAAATTCCTCTTGAGGTATAGTTTGAGTTTTTACGATTTTGAACGCTTTTTAAAATATTTTTACTTTTTAGGAATTGGTGAAAGAAATGGTAGTTGCAGATATAATATTAATGAAGAAAAACCCTACTGCATAAGAAGTATATTAGTAATTTGAAAGTATTACTGTTGGATAATGAAATAATTAAATTTTAAGCATTAATAACTTTATCAATTATTCTCGAATTATATATATTTTTTATTAATTTTTAATTTATTATTCTTAATTTATTTATTAATTTTTAAAATATTGATTGAACTTTTTTCTAATTTTCTGTCTTGTCTAGCGCGTGTTTTCAAATTTTATTTAAGAGCTAATTTTCACCTTTTCTACAAGTAGTAAAATCTTGAAACTTGTATGGATAAATATGCCTTTTTTGAAAAACGCTTATATGTTTACAACTTATGAATAAATATTTAAACGAATGAATGAAAAAAATGAATTTGTTTTTGATAATATTGAACAGATGCAGCACTTTCATTTTTGTAATTTCTGGCAATTTTTTATATTGATCAAAAATTGTTATTGAATTGACAAAAAAAAGAAAAAATTTAATCGTTTGTTAAAACAACTAATATTTTTTGGTTCGTTCTTTTTATCATAACAAGTCGAAGGCTTTCATATTTGAGAATTTATATTTTTTTAATTCAGAACAACTGTTGTAAATAAATTAGTTAACAAACAATTTTGTTTATTGAGATTTTTTGCACCACTAAGCCATTCGACGATTTTCGTGAAGTCCGGCAATAGGTGTAAAATTCGGACAATTATCACTCAATAGATGAACGTTGTCAATACCGCAGGCTCCTTGGAATAATCCGTCATTTACACATTCGAAAATTACCTGTAAGTTTAATTTTGTAATATTACTTCTATTTTTATGAGCTTTTATATTATGATTTTTTAGTTTTTTTATATTATGATTTTTTTTATATTATGATTTTTTATGTACTTTGAGGTGTGTTGTTTTTTTGGTTCAAAAATTTTACTAACTTTTGCTGTATCTGCGGGGCACGTAGCTGTATATGATTTCCAATTTCGGCTACCTCGACGAACTCCTCTTTTTGTTTCAAATACACACTGCCGTTCTTTGTCTGTATTAATAAAATCACAGCACACGCGTAAACGCAAATCACGTGTTGCTTCCCAAGCACTAAATCGAATTGTCTTGCGTTCTCCTGACGGTATTCTAGATGTCAACGTAGCACGTTGATTTGGTTTTAAATAAGCTGCTGCAAACCGTCGATTTGCTCTCGAAAATACTTCTAAACATGTTTGTTTGTTTGTTTTCTCAATTTACAAATCCAAATTTCTGTTTTAGAATGTGATTTCATAAAATTTATTTCACATTCATTACTTACGAGCTCTCGCGATTCCTGTTAGTCTGTTTCTATATCGTCCTTCCCAATTGTGCCACGTTCTTTGTACAAATTGGTGTTCGGCAGTATTTCTAATGTTATTAGAACGGCGAATACGTAGCCTATAATGGCGGTCATTTGGCAATACAGCATCCTCACTGGCTTCCCATTCACAAAGAGAACCTGAATTTAATTATTTATCATTTTTTAGTTTTATTATTAGATCTAACCTCTTTCAAAGTCGCATGTGATAGCATTGCATATTAAATCATTGTCTAGTTTGGGTGGTTTATTGTTGTCTGAATTCTGCCTATAATATAAACAAATCGTTAGTTAAATGAGAAAAATGCGACTTTTTGGCGAATTTTTTTAATTGAAAAATCCTCAGTTCAAAAATTAATTTTTTGAATGTATTGTACCATAAAAATTATAATATATAATCTAGCATTTTATATCTCACTTTTTTTTCGTAATTCGTAAATTTATATGATGATAGTGAAGATGGTTGGTTCCACATGTATTAAAATACTGAATAAGATTTATACCTTTCTAAAGTTTGATGCAGTCGATTTTTATTCTCTGTTTGCAATGTTTTTATTAGATCTATGGTAGACAATTCTACGAGCCCTTTTTCTGCAATTTTAGGTCCGTCTGCAGTACCTTCGTTTGTTGTTGATATGATTTCTGAAATATATTTACTTAATATGATTTGGGTAAAACTTATATTAACGTACCCGCTCGTTCAACGTTTTCGTCATTAGTGTCAATTACATTCGTAGGAGAAATATCAATTTCGGGCGTTTTAAATGTTTTTGGAACTTGTGCTCGTGGTGCTGGATTTTTCAGAATTGATTGTGTTACTTGGCCTTTTACGTTGATTTTTTCATGTTCAGCGTCATTTCGGGCTTCATTATTCAAGAGTTCTATTAATGTAGTACTATTTAGATCAGGCGTAGGTACTGTTGCTTTTTGCGTTTTGTTTTTATTGACATATTGAAGTATGCCGAGTAACTTTTTAACTAGTCGGTTTTTGTCTTTAATGGTTTTGTTTGACGGTGCACTGTTGTTAATGTCTTTCGTGTTTTCTTCGAATGCAATCGTTGAATCAGAAAACGGATCTAATGCCTCTTTAATTATCGTATTGGTAGTTGTGTAAGTTGTTGCCGTATCTAAGTTAATATCTGTGATAGGCGCAGATGATTCCGTTTTTGTATGAAGAGTAATGATCTCCGTGTTTGTCTCCCGTTCAGTGTTGTTTGAAATATTTTCTATAGTAATTGAAGGCTGAGTTGAAAATAATGAAATTGTTTCTAACATTAAATTTCTTGCTTTTAGTGTTATTAATTCAGTCGGATACGTTCGTTGTTCGCTGACTAATTCTATAGAAGAGTCATGCAATTTCTGATTTGGCAGGGGTTGAAATAATTTGAATTTTAGTGAATTTATGTCGTGATTTGGTTTTATTAATTCGGTATCCGAGCATGGGGTGGTTACAAATTCTGCATGTTGACTTATTTCGTCTGTATTTGTAAATGTGTCGATAGTAGTGGAGAAACCGGAAGCTAGTTGATTTGTATCCATCATCTTTGATATATTCTCTTCTTTATGTGCTGCCAATAACGCTTTTTTCCTGTTTAATTCTTGCAATTTTGCTTTGAACAACGCTTTAATCCTTTCGTAACGGGCCTTAAATTCGCTGAGTAAATTTGCAAAGTAACTAATTTCGTTGGACTCCTTATAGTTTTTGAATTTAGCAACTTCATCCTCAATACTTGTAGATTTTGTTGATGTGACAATGGTTTTTTCTTCTTCTAATACATTAATTTGAGTGAGTTCTGCAATCTCTTTTTGATGAAATTCCTGTTTTTCACTAGTCGTAGCAATATGCATCGTAGAGTAATCTTCAATGTGTTCTGGCACAGTTGTTGTTTCTAATATTGGTGCTGTTGAATGCAAATTCGTTGTGGTACTGTTGACGCCGGTTAATCTCTCTCCAATTTCATTTTGTCCAATGGTAAATGAAGGTGGAGGATTTAAATTGATTTCATTTTCACTAATAACATTTACATTAGTCAGTAATGTTGGTCGTATTAGTTGTAATCTTCCGCTTTCTGTACCGGTTCGGCTTATAATCAGACTTTTGAGGCGCCTGATTTTTTCGGATTTTTCCATCTACATATACATAAATTTATTATAACTAACTTTAACATCTATTTCTGTTACATATAACTTTTTTACCTTGCTTATTTTAAAGTTTATTACCTTGCTGTAATCCACGTTTGAAATTCCCTTTCCAACTCGGTTATGATAATTTTGTAACAATTTTGTTAACTGATTATCGGATAGCCGCTGTAGTGGAAGCCGAAATGCTGTATGCAAGTCGTGCTTAAACATTTTAAAGTTAGACAAAAATATTAAATTTGTATAATTTTACCCTAAAATATTCTCTGTTCGTCCGTGGAAGGTTGTCCCTTTCAAGCGATTTTCTTTTCGTAGTGTTTTGCAAAATTTCTCTTTCATTCTTTACATAAGGATTGAGGGCCCTTGCTGGTTCGAGAATTTTCGATGCATGTATGCGGCTCCTTAAAATGTCTGATTGACCCCAATTTGCACTCCTAAATAGCTGTAACGTTCCGCCAGATGACGAAGAGGAGGAAGCCCCTCGATAAGTTGTTATATTTCCATTTTCGTAATGTTGGAGAGCCGCTTGGACATCAGCCGACGATTCATCTTGAGGGTCGTTGTCTATCAACCCGTCTACGCGGGTGTTTTCATTGTTAGCATCTAAATAATAATACTTATTTTGCCCGATCAGGCAATAAGCAAGTGGTGGGGATTATCCGGTTAAGCTTGAGGTAAGTTTTGGGAATTATTTCTTTTAACCAAAACAAATATATATTTTTTCGACTATGGTGTTTTATATCATTTCACTTTTTGGAACCTTTTTAAGGGATTTTTGGATACATATCTCTGTAATCTTAGATTTATAATACTTTAAATGGACAAGGTTGGGTTATGTAACCAAATTAGTTTCTTAAACATTCTAGTTAATCATAGTCGATAATTTGTGTTCTACCAGTAACTGTTGTGAATATGAAGTAGATTAAAAATATGGTTGCCCATTTTTCGACCATTATTACCGTAACAAAAATTCAAATTTGAATAAGATTGTTTTTCATAAAATATTATGAATTAACCAATGCTTAATTGAAATAACAACAATAATGCATTAATTGAATTTTTTGCGGTCTTATTTGCAGTTAACTTGTTGGAATTACCCAATGCATTGAGGTTTTGTAACTTGTTTCCAGATGAATTTTTTTCTCGTTATCAATTGCATAAAATTCTGTTTGATCCAATGATTCACGTACCATGTTCTATCTATGTCTTCTCGTTGCTTTATTTTCTAATGCTTGTAAATTGCGAATGATGAACACGTACAAAGCAAATTTCTTGAAATCATATGGTTTTATTTAGTAAATAAAAAATAATCCATTTTAACTAGCAAATTTGAAAAATGATTTATGAAGATAAAAAATGATCTGCGCTTTCTACAATTACTACAATTTTTGCGCTCGTTTTTTCGTCGCTGCTGCAATAGCGCATTTAAAAAGAAATGTAAAAAAGTTATGCAAATTTTTCCTGTCCATTGTCTTTTCAGAATAATCTTTTCTGTTAAAAATGATGTATGACTTTTCCTGTAGAAAATTACTGTAAAACTGCTATAACAATGAAAACAATACATCGGAGAAACCAAATTTTTATATTGAAGCGCCAAAACTGGAACTTATTATAAAGTTGGTTTTTGAACGAAGTCGTACTTGAAAAATACCCGAATTGCTCGATTTAGAGTCTAACACTACAAGACTCCCATAAAGAATGTTTTCAACATTTTTGATTTGGCTGAAACTCAAAACAAACAATTTGGTATAAAATGCGAAATTACAGATTTTCCAAAATAATAAATAAAACATTGTACAAAAAATAAATAAAAACATGTATATAATATAAATTTCATTGGAAGGCTGAAAGAAGAACGAAAACGAGAAAGCAAAAAAACGAGTTGAATAATTTTTCAAATTAAAATAATAATAAAAAAGCCAAACCTTAAAAATTCTAAAAGTATTAAACATATATTGATTTTAATATAAACAACCGAAAAGTTATTTACAAAATTTTCATTTTTTGTGGTGGACTCGCTAGATTTGCCTAATAGTCAAGTTAACGGTAATGCGACATTTCGGGATTGCCATTTCGGGATCGGACATTTCGGGACAGACATTTCGGGATTGGACATTTCGGGACGACATTTCGGGACGGACATTTCGGGACGACATTTCGGGATTATACATTTCATTTTTTTTCAAAAAAAAAATTTCATTCTTTGTTCTAGTTTTATTTGATGTGCTGAAAGTTCTAAAAAACCACAGGGGAGACCAAGATATAATTTCAATTTTTTTCAGATTTTTTTGTTTTAAATCGCTTCAA
>SAUE01000342.1:0-29016 GCA_009724625.1 Deladenus siricidicola | reverse complement strand
GTGCAGTTTATCCATAATTTTTATTTACCTGGATATCCGTCTTCGCCTGGTCTTCCAGGAGGGCCCGGAGGCCCAGGTGGGCATGTATTTTGTGCATTGCACGCTATAATTAAAGTCGTTTGTAAATGTTGAATTTTTGTTGAATTTTTACGAGAAATCATACCGCAACTTGGTCCAACTGAATCCGGCTTTGCGTAATTATTGTGAAGTGGATAACTCTTAGGCAATGACTCACCGCCATATGCCTAAAATTATTCCGTTATGTTATAATTTCTTTCATCAAAATATTTTCATTATTTTAATTTTTCCTCGTTTCAAATAACAATTAATTTTTATAGTATTACCTGGCGTCTTGACCTGTGTACTCCTGATGGAATTATTGAATTTTTAGTGTTCATCAACTCCGTCCATGCCTCATCGGCCATTAGACGAAATTCTTCCGAATCCACTTTTAACTAAATTAATTACGTTTGATGAATAGAAACATCTAAAACTTTGAAAATCCATGAATATTTTCCTGGATACCTGCTCGTTTATATTTGCAATCTTGACTACTAAGGCGGGAATGTAGAAAAATACGGTTAATAATGAGCTGATGGATGCGGCAACAGCCAAAAGGCCGACGGATTTAGCAGTGATCATTTAGACCTACAACACAAGAATCTTACTTTTTTATGAAGTTATTGAATTTAATTTTTAGTACACATTTGTAGCTTCTTCACTCATTTTTTTGAATTCGGAAAAAGTATTGATCGAAATCATTTTTGCTAAAAAAATTTGTATGAAATTAACTTTTGTTTTACATAAGTAATTTTTAGTGAAATCAAAATTTTTCACTCAAAAAAATTATTGAAAAGGATATTTTAAAGAAAAAGCGTAATCATATTATTTTATTAACATTTTTATCCCGACCAAAGAGGAGATAAAGAGGTTGCAGGGTATGTTCAATTTTTCGGAACCTTTGTACAATTCTGGACGTCATAAATATACTGAAAAGTGCGACCAATAATAATTTGGCAACTTGGAATGGGAGGAGAATGATGTGCGTTACTTCCAGACTGATTGTTCCAGAAATTCCCAATTGCTTTTATCTTCTCCAAAGCGCACTCCTGCTTGGCTCCAACAAAAGAGCTATTTTTGCTGTGACTCAACTATTTCATTCAAAATGATTTTCATGCTGAGAATTTTTTTGGTATTTTTTCACTGGATATTAAAATGTTTATGACGGAGGAACGACAGAATATAATTTCCTCCAGGAAAATTAAAGCAAATTTTCCGTGAGTTTGTCTTCGCTTTGTGCATCTTTTGTCATTTCCTCTCCCTCCTTTTCACGTTCAATTCACGAAAAAAGTCGCAATTTTGTTTGCAATATTGTAATCTTTTTCCAGCATTTTCTTCCAAATATCGCCTCAAAACTTTATTTCACCACCCTGCAATGCGAAGAAAATGGAAAAGCACAAAAAACTTCAGTATTGTATATTTTGGCGATGCAAAGAGAATATTTCTCCAATTATTATGCAAGTTTCGGAATTCCTCCTTATTTTAAGGAGAGACTTAACAACGCAAATTAGGCTGTTTTATGTGAAGTTTGGCTAAATAAAATAATTTACAGAGAAAGCAAATAAAAAGAACAAAAATAAATTATTTTTTTCCACCAAATCGCTTCTTCTTGGACCACTTCTTCTTGAAGTTCGTTTGACTTTTTGGAGCGAATATTTTTCTCCGTAAGTTAATGCGTACGAAATTGTCGCCAACACCAGCTGAAGCGGCCTTTCGCACCGATGTTTTGCGTTTCTTTTTTAAGACCACTGGTGGCAAGATTTCGGCTGCAGCTTCCGTCAACCCATCGCAAACCGGTGCTACATTTTTTTCTGAAAAATAAATGTAAAACAACTGTCCGATCCCCCTTCTCAAAGCTGTGGCGTATTTAAGGGAGCAGGGTTGAGTCGAAAATGAATTCATCATTTCCAAAATCGAAATTCGAAAGTCAAAATCGAAAATTTGGCCAAATTTTTTAACTCGTTATACATTTTTCTCTTATTCGATGTAGAATTGAACAAAAAATTTCAAAATGTTCGAAAAAATGGCTAATTTTTGGAAAATCGAAACGAAAAAACCAAAATTCGAAAACTTTCTCACTCCGAGCAGGGATGGGAAAATTTCAGTATGCCAACTGAGATTTTGTTTTGGTTTTTTGAGTAAATCAGATATAAAAATTGAAATTTTTGGATGTTACTCTCCCCATTTTTAAACATGCCCAAACAAACATCTTCCGGGTTTGATATTTGAAATCATTTACCCAATCGACCCGATGGGGATTGGGAGATGTAATGAAAAGTCTAATGATCAACGAAGAATTCAAGTACCGGGTGTTTTTAGTAAAATCCCAACGTTCCGGCACGCGATCGATCGTTGAATTGGTTTTCTTGGTGAAGGGCTCTTTAACAGCAGCAATTCCGCTCGGGAAGATGTGCTCGGCGATCCGTCAATAACAAAATTCCCACCACAATGCTTTATAGGAGACATCGCCGAGGAATGTAGAGGAGCGGACCGTTTCAGAAATATGTCGTTTTTGTTGCCGGTTTTCTGCAAAATTTGGATTTTTTACGTGATAGAATAATAATAATGAGAATTTTAATTTTTAAAATTCGTACAATTTACCAAAAATATTTTTGAAGTCAATCGAAATTTGGCTGCAAATTCATTTAAATTTGAACGAATTTCGGAAATTTAATTTGTAAAACAAAATGCCAATAATTCTGCTTAGAACATTTTTGTTCAAATTTCGACACATTATATGCGTTAAATATTGTTAATATGGATTTTGTCAACTTTTTTTCCGTTTTCTCTACAGCCACTTAACAGTCGAAAATTCGGAGTAATTAAGGAATATGGTTACTACCCGAAATCGCCCAAAAACAGCTCTGTAGGTTTCCAAATGTGCTAAAAACGATAGAAACGACAAAAAATCAGCGGGAACGCATTTCTGGCCCGCCAGGGTCATCCAAAACTTCAAAAACCACAGGGGGGCCAAGCTATAATTTTAGAAAAAAATCGAAAAAATTTTTCTTCTTGAAATCGTTTCAAAAAAGCAAGTCCTTAGGCTTAGGCTAAGCCTTGGCCGAGTAGGCAAGTCCTTAGTCTTAGGCGAGTAGACAAGTCTCGTGGCTATTCTTAGACAAGTTTCATAGCCTAACAACCAGGTCTGTGACTTGAATCATCTGTGAATCATGATTCATTTGAATCATTGATTCAAATGGCTCATTCAACTCTGATTCAAATGAGTCAAAAAAACGTCGTGAATCATTTTGTGACTCATGAGTCATTTGACTCACAGTAAAAATGTTCTACCATAATTTTTATGGTGGAAAATGATTCACTTGAATCACAAAACCGTAGGAATGATTCATTTGAATCATATTTTAACGGTAGAAAATGGTGGCGAACGGTAAAAATGATTCAATTTTTTGGAAGTGAATCATGATTCATTTCATTTGAATCTGATTCAAAATGATTCAATGAATCGCGTGAATTCATGATTCAAAAAATGATTCAAGTCACAGCCCTGCTAACTGGAACCCGTTTTGATGCTGGGACTTGAATCCGGATTCAAACAGCGGATTCAAAAGTTTGAGGCTTTACAACTTTGTCAATTTGTACGTTTTGTATATAAAAAATACATTCGATTCGCCTTGACGAGATCTCTCTTTATACGTGGTCAAATTCGGTTTTTATGAAAAACTAAGCAAGTTATTTAGGAAAAACTAGGGTTTGATTAGCAAATTTCGGAATTTGTTTTTAACTTCAATAGATGGCCTAACTAATGCAAAATAAATTAAAACTACAAAATTTGTTTCCGCTGATTTTTTTGTCGTTTCTACCGTTTTTAGCACATTTGGAGACCTACAGAGCTGTTTTAAGCGATTTCGACTGGTAACCATATTCCTTAATTATACCAAAATTCATTTTGTTGTCACATAAAATATATAATGTCTGGCCTCATTACAATTCAACGCAATCATTGATAAAATACGAACAACGAAAATCACTTACTAAGGCGCTCACTTCCTTCTTTTGTTTAAAAAAATCGTACGTGCCGTTGGGCACAAGTGTCGGAAATCGAACTTTTAGTGAAGGGCGCTTCGAAGCTCCACTAATCCCATCGGACGAAAAATTCTCGTTGACTTCGGCGAAACCGCTTTTCTTTTTTGTCGACATGGCTAATAATTATTTTTATAATAATCTTTTTAATAATTGTTTCGTTTTTGCAAATGAAGTTAAAATCTACCCATACCCAGTCCTATCTTCCTAGACATTTACTAAAAAACGTTTTCCAAAAAAATTTTTTTTTAACGTTTTCCAAATTTAAAAAAAAAGTTTATAACATCCTGATCACGAATCTAAAATTCGTTTTCGCCAAAAATTTGTTTTTTACTTATCAACTCTCGAAACTCCATAAAAACTACGTTTAATTGGGTTGCACATATGTGGAGGATCAAGATGTAATTTTCGTGAAAATCATATATAAAATGTTTTTCCTATTTCATTGGAAATAAATCGGAGTGATTTTGGCTAAAGTCGGGAATATGGTTACTAACTGTTTCATGCCCGGATTCGTTTTAAAAGTTGTTAGATGCTATATGAAATACTTAGAAAACAAAATTAGGGCGCGCTAGCAAGTTTATGACCCTCTATACAATTATTTAAGATAATAAAATTTAATAAATTGGGTAGAATAGATCAAAATATTTTTCAAATTGTTTGGAGCTAACATGTGATATGACCTTTTCCTACACTGTTTTCCGTGTCCGAATCAATTTTATGTCACAAATACTCTTGGCTTAAAGACGTTTTGTCCGTTTATTGCGCACATTCGTTGTCATTGTTCTTGCTCCGCTTGCGCCGAACGGTTGGTTTGTGTCTGACGGGTCTTCTTGCACATTCGTTGTGTCATTGTTCTTTGCTCCTCTTGCGCCGAACGGTTGGTTTGTGTCTGACGGGTCTTTTCAATTCTTGACGCTACTGAGGTATTTTAATTCTAAGCATATATGCATATTCTGATTAGTTTACATCATCGTGAGTTATTTTAAAGCGTTTTGAGACCCCCCCCCCGCCGTTCCCTAATGGTCCAAGGTCCCCGAATGCCCTTAATTGGATAAGGGTTACGCATTACACAGAAAAAGTAAAAATGCAATAAAAATAGGAAATTGCAAGGTTACGCTATAAAGTCGGGTATGTGAGTGAAAACTTTCGATGTGGTTTTTTAACGAATTTTAGAACTTTTATGGGCGAAAAATCAACTTGTTTTGAAAAAATAAATTCCAACGTTTTATGAACGTCTTTCCGCGCTTTGAAAATGTTTACAATATGCTTCGTAATAATATTCATACCATCATCGGGCGAAATAAACCTAAAAAAGTTAGTAACCATATTCCCGTAAAACTCCGTGATTTTTCCCGAAATTATATGGTGGTCCCCCTATGGTTTTTTTGGATTTTTCTGCCAAAAACAACCTTTTTGTCATTTATGTGTCCAAAATAAGATTGCTGGTCTTTTTCCTGAAAAAAAGCAAAGTATTTTCTTTTTGTAGCGCATTTCGCAGAAAATAAAAATTTTTGAATTTTGAATTCAAATTTGTTGGCTTTATGCAATTTCTTCACAAAACCAGTCTTACTGTGACTGAAATTGAGAAAAATCTGAACAAAAATATAGCAAAATTTGCTTTGACAAAAATGATTGGTGTGGTGAATTTTTGGCTGGGCTGCATATGATGACTCGAACTAGTACTGTAAAAGCTACACCCTATATTTTATCATACTTTTATCACAATCAAACAAGGATACCTTTTATAGACGATTCATTAATTTTTAGGAAAATGGGAGCGTATAAATATATGCAGGAGTTGTGGCGCAAGAAGCAAAGTGATGTAATGCGCTATATTCTACGTATTAGGTGCTGGCAATATCGACAGCTCTCTGCCATTCATCGTTGCCCCCGACCCACTCGACCAGAGAAAGCACGCCGAGTTGGCTACAAGGCCAAACAAGGTATTTTTGATTTTTGCTCATGTTTTAGAAATTTAACATTTTATTCGAAAATGAAGAAATTTGAAGTTCTTGGAAATTGACGATGAGGATATAAAAGCAATTTTTTATTCGATTATTTTTTCATTTGGGTATACACATTTGGGGATGGGGTTACACGCGGCGTTCATTTTTTTGTTTCAAGTGCTGAAATGGCGCGAAGAATGGATATGGTACCGAGATTTCAATTCGAAGCAATATTTTTTGCTTTGATATATTTATGAAAAAAGAACTTGGAAGTAAAATTCTAGAGAAGGGTAAAGCAAAATTTGGCCCAAAAGCCATTTTTATTCCCCAACAAAATTAATAATGATACAAATTAATTTCTTTTTTTTGGGACGAAAATGGCTTTTGGGTCAAATTCGTAGAATTTCGAACTTCACGTTCTAAAAGTAAAGCTAAAGATTTTTTGTCATTGGGACTACATACATTTTTTCATAATCTGAAACTTTGTACTTAAATTTTACATTATTTGAATCTTCTTCTTGTTTTGATACAATATTAAATCACGGTAATTATTATTGGAATTTAAACCACCCATGACTTTCCATCCAAAAATGTAGTGGGGATCAAGCTCTGGTTTTTGATTTTAGAAAAAAAGGAAATATTGTAAGTTTGATCATGTTAGGACCCGAACAATGATGACTCTCGAATTTATTGTGGCGAAGGTGTTGTACGGTTTTTTCACGAAATAATGTCTTCAATAATTTTTTTTCTATTTTTCTGGGAATTTTCTGATTATTTATAACGTCTCAGTAGTTGATATTTTGGGCTATCATATATATTTTTCTTGAATAATGTGTAAGAATATTCGAATTACGTAGAAATCATTTTTGTTCATTTTTGGTGGTTTGCTTGATTCTCAATTTTGCTTTGTTTATAGGCTACGTCATTTATCGAGTTCGTATTCGCCGTGGTGGCCGAAAGCGTCACGTGACCAAGGGACAGACGTACGGAAAGCCGAAAACTCACGGTGTCAATAAGTTGAAGAACACTCGAAACTTGCAAGCCGTTGCTGAGGTTGGCTTTGTTTTTGCGCGACATTTTTTTTATATTTTTTTCTTTACTAATCTAGGTTATTTATGAAGTTTTGAGAAACTAGAGTCACAAATATTCTTGCAAATTTCTTATATATTTTGGGAAAATGTTTTTATTTATTGGATTAGAATTTGTTCGAAATAGTTGTTTTAGCACAGATTTTACCGCTACTTTTGATTAGTATTTACGTACAATTTGTGATTTTGTTTGTACCTCATTACAGTTGGATGAACTGGATGTGTCTTGTTATCATTTTTTACAAATTTGTTTTGACTTTTTTTGTGTTTGAATACTATAAAATAGTTCATATTCGGCCTCAGATCAATTAGTATTTCGAAGTTAGACACGAAAAATGTCATGTTTTACGGTGATGTGTCTAGTTTTTTTTGAAGGGGGCCATCAATTAAATATCGGGACGTCCGAAAATTGCAACTTTTGCCTCTGATTTACTTTTGCTCAATAGAGGCAGTTTCCTTAAATACGTCACTGATGTTTTATTTACACATTCCCGCATTGCATAGGTTAGCCGATTGCGAAGGCTCTGTAGTGTTTAATTCGGATGAGATTTTTTGCATTTTTCTTTTAATACAGGATGATGCTTTTTCAGTCAATATTTTTTACGCCAACATTTGAGACTAATTTGATGATGTTGAAATTTAGTGCCGTGTCGGCCGTCGTTGCGGTGGACTCCGCGTGTTGAACTCGTATTGGGTGGGTCAGGATTCGACGTTCAAGTTCTTCGAGGTCGTCCTCGTGGATCCGGCACACAAGGCCATTCGTCGCAATCCCGACACACAGTGGATTACGAAGCCGGTGCAGAAGCACCGTGAGATGCGCGGACTCACTTCTGCCGGCCGCAAGAGTCGCGGACTCGGAAAGGGCTACAAATTTTCGAAGACCGTCGGTGGCTCGCGCCGAAAGTGCTGGAAGCGTCAGAACACCCAACAATTCCACCGCAAGCGCTAAGTTGGTGGTTGAACAGAAAAGTCTCATTGCTTACATATTTTGTTGTTTTGGGAGACTCGCGTTGTTATTATTTTCTGGAAAATAAAATGTTATCTATAAATTTCAAGAATTGTTTGAGACATAGATGTTTTTCGCTGTTCCAATTTTTAAAATTATTCAAGTGGATCTCAATTAGAAAAATTATGGAAATATGTATTGGAAGTCGTTGTTTATAGAACAACAAAAATTTTAATGCGGTTTCTGAATTCATTATTATTTGCTTCCACTTCTCACGCCGCGGACGCATTTAAGGATATAAGTGTTATTTCCAAAGATGTTCTGAAAATGAAGATTTGTGCTGGCCACGGCGGAAATGGTATACCGAGGTATAACATTTTTTGTTTTATATCCTAGTTTATTTTTGATCTTTTCTTTTACCGCTCTTGGTCTATGGACTTTTTGTAGGTATAACGGAATTGGCGGTAATGGAGGATCTGTGTTTTTGCGCGTTGATAATAAAATGACGTTTAAAGAATTTCTTGGCGCCTTTGAGACGGATGCGCGGGAAGTTCGCGCAGAAAGCGGAGAGCGTAGCGAGCAAACTAAACTAATCGGTCGTAATGGTTCTGATAAGGTGAACATATCAACCATGAAAAATTCCAATTTTTTAAACTTGTATGTTGTGAACTGGACTTGGTTGATCAGCTGAAAATCGCTAAAAGGCTTCCTCAAAGCCGTTTGGCCAGAAGAAGTAGGGACATAAAATTGGTTTTAAAAATTAATACTACATATTAGCTAATTTGATTTTCGTGATATCGGACCTCAAGTTATTTTCTTTAATAGGTACTTATTTATCATTTAAAAGTTATTGATTTGTATAAAAGCCGAAGTTTTTTTTACGAATTTTTAGTTCCTTGCCGTTCCACATGGCGTGGAGTGTGTGGATGAGTCGTCGATGTTATTGGCTCGATGTCTTAACATACGAAAACCGTATTTAATTGCACGTGGTGGTCGAGGTGGTTGTGCTGAGAATAACTATAAGTGCGTTTTTCATTTTTCCGGTACATATCGGTTTTTAAATTTTACGATAGTAATCGGATCCATTTGAATTTTTAACAGTATTGTGAATTCGAAAAAAATTAAATTAAAAACATACCGGATTTTGAGGCGTACACTAGGCGAATCACTATCCGTATTCATCCATCTGAAGCTACGGCCGAATGTGGGAATGCTTGGCTTTCCGAACGCCGGCAAATCTACACTTCTGAAGGCTTTAATACCGGAAAAACCAGTGAAAATTGCGAATTATCCGTTCACTACTTTAAAACCGCAAATGTGTTATTTGAAGTTTCAAGAAGAGCAGAAAAATCTGATCACTGAGGTTTTTTCACTATGATTATTTTGTAAATTTTCAATGAGGATTTTCATAAAATATTGTTTTCATTTTTGTCGTTTAGACGGATCAACTAGCAAAATATTCCTACAAGGATCCACCGTTCACGCTTTCAGTGGCTGATTTGCCGGGAATAATTGAGGGTGCATCTCGAAATCGAGGTGTCGGTCATGCATTCTTAAAGCATCTAGAGTACAGTGACATTATCGCTATGGTGGTTGACGTACACGGCTTTCAACTCGCCGCCACTCTCGACGAACCTTTTAGGTAATACATTGCATATGTAAAGTATTATGTGATTTTTGTTTTTCAATTACGATTATCTACTAATTTTTTCCAATTTTCTTTAGGAATGCACTAGAGACGATTGCTTTATTAAACCGGGAAGCGGAAACGTACAGTAAAAAATTGCTACAGAAACGATTCGTGCTTGTTCTTAACAAGATCGACGTCAATGACGGTGAAAAGGTTTCATTTTTTGCTTTGCAAAAGTTAATGTTGCAAACCATAATTGTTCGTCAAGGTTTTTGACACTTTTTTCACATAAAAAATGTTGAAAAATTTCCAAAACATTGCGCAAATTTTGTTATTTTACTTGATTGCAAATTTCAGGTGCACAAATGCTATTATTCAAAAACTTTTGTGGACAATGTCATAATCACATGCAACTGAAATAAGACGATATATAAAGTTATATGCCAACTGTTATTCTCTCAAAATTCTATACATATACTGTATTCTGTACAAATTACTGTATCTTGCAATATTTTAGAAGGCGGAGGAGTTGATGGAAATATTTCGCGATGAGGGCAAAGATAAGCAGCGACCCGGATGGGTGCTTAAAGTGGCGGAGCCATTAAGACCCAGACGACCGATCGTGTTCGAGGACGTAGTGGCGATTAGTGCGCGGAACTCGGAATTGGGTAATTTAAAGAGCGTATTTAAATCTATACACAATCAACTACATCCGCAGAGAAGTACAATTTTTATGGAAGAAGTTCAGGAGAAAAACCGACTTGTTTTGGTGTAAATTTTGTTGATTTTTTTAAATTTTTTAAATAAAATTACATTTATTTTTTGAAATTAAAGTTTTTTTAAATGTTTGACCACTCAAAAATAAACAATGTTTTTTTAGTATGAGATTTTCTGCACGATTTTGGAATTAGGAAACATTTTCGAAGGAGAAAAATTGTTTTTATTCTTTTATATAGTAATTTGGCCGCAAATGTGTCGAACTCATTTAAATTTGAATCTTAATTTTTGTTTTTCGTCGTTTGTTTATTTTCTTTAATTTCCTGACAGTGGCAATTTCCCTTGTTAATGGCTTTTTTAGCGCCCAATATATAACTTTTTGTGCCCTTATAATGCCATTTACGTTTTGTCTTCAACCTTCAACGATTTCTTCCCACACCGCGAGAAATTGCAAAAAGTCTTTTTGCATTCACGCGGAAAAGGATTTTTTTGTGTGTGTGTTGTGTTGTGTCTCCCAGATTTGGTGGTCGACGATTGTGCTGCAAGCACAAACGGCTTTTGGCGACGATGGCGACGGCAATGAATTTGGAAAAATTCCATCATAAACAAAAACGTTTTCCTCCGAAGAGCGCGCTCTAAATCTGGCTGGGAAGGTATGTTGTTTTGCTTTTGTCCGGCTCGTTTGATTTATTTATTATTGTTATTATTAATTTATGGTGGTCAGTATTGATTGTGAATTGAAATGGGCAAATTGAGTAGAATACTGAGAATTGCAACAAACAATGAATGTTCTCCCGGCATTTAGTTTTCAAGTCGCGACTTTTTGCCTATTGAGAAAGTCTCATTGCCTGCCAATTTCTTAGTTTGCCGTCTTCCTCCCTATATCCGCTAAGGGAAGTTCTCTCGTGAAATAGAAGGCAAACGGTCACAATTTCTCACACTTTCTTTTGCTTGTTTGCGGAACTGGGTTTAACACGCTGCGAGGGAAATATGCAATTTTTCTTCTTTCTGTCTTTCGTAAAGCTTCCAACTTTCTATTACTTCTTTAATTTTGCCAAAAGTTTTCGCTTTTGCGGTTCACTTATATGCAAATTTGAAATGTCTTTTTTGAAATTTTTTTCTGCTTTGGGTATAGAGCTGGATAGCTAGATGCGAAGAAGGGTCGTCGAGTGATAAAGGCCTACGCCCGAAGAGGTCAGAATTATAAATGTAGTGCGAGAGCATTCAAATGTCTGAATTTTTATATATATATATAATATATAGTTTGTTATAAATTATGACTTCCATAAATAAGGATACAATATTTTTGGAATTTTATAAATAAGATTAAATGGCTGGACGATGGGGTGAGTGGTGTTCTTCGGCAAATAATTCATGTCTCTTGGTTTTGGCATTTTTTAATCTACTTCGTTATTCTTCTTTGTTTTGTTTGGTGTGGATAATTAATAATTTGACTTGCGATGTTCCAATTGAATGACGCTTAATTGCTGCATAATTTTTTGATGACCAAAGACGAGTTGAAGACGGAATTTTTTGACCATTTTTTAAATTAACGATTGTTTTCATGAGGTAAGAGTAGTATTCACAGACCAACTATGATGACGGCATTCATAATTACAATTTTTACCACATTTTGTGCCAAATTTAGCACAAACAAAAATATATAATTTCTTAAGAAAAAATGCGTCAGTATTTAATTTGAAAATTAGCCAAAATTAGAAAATTGCCTAATTTTTTCTGCATTTTTTAACTTTTAATTTTTGCAATGAAAAGGCATGGCTCGAAGCAAGATTCGTTCTTTGCCGTTATTTTTTTGTTGAAAGTTGAAATGAATTTGCTGTAGGGAAAGGGAAAGTGGCCTCATTTGATATGTATTATTTCATTTTCTTTTTTATCGTTTTTGGTAAAAACTCATTTTCCACCACAAATTTTCAAATTTTTTGTTAACGAATTGCAGCCTTTTTGTGATGAATTTGTTTGATCTCGGTTTTCTTGTTGCGGATTTTGGGTGTTGAGCTTCACATTCTTTTCAATTTCCCAAAATGTTATCAGCTTTTGTAAACAGCTTTCAAGTGCGTGCTTACTTCTTTAATAATGAGAATGGGAGAATTTTCTGCTTTATTGCTTTTTATTTCACATCTTATTTTTCTATTGCTCATAAATTTACACTCACAAGTTCGTTCCCCTCACTCACTTGAATATTTTTTTCAGTTCTTTAGGGCACATTTGGACATGAATTCAATAACATATACAGTATAAGCTTACTACTGTATTCGACGATTACATACGATAAATTCGAAGAACGTATGTATGTATGTATGTACATATCTAATAGGATAGCCTGATGTTTTTGAGGTTTATTTTTGAAGGAAAATTTTTTTAAAAACAATTTACGTCCTAGTGCTGGTCATTCTTTATTATTTTTAATTTTTACACCAAACATTTTCCTTTCAAAACTCGAAAAGTAAGAGAAATGTTTGTTAGTTCAATATGAAGAAAGACATTATGTAAAAAGCGTTAAAACACTTTAATAATTGCTTTTGCTTCAAACAAAAAATCAAAAACATAGAAAATACTTTTTTGCAAATGCTTTCGAAGTATTATTTTTTGATAGCAAAAGTAACGCATCAGTGTTTAAACTGGGCCTCGATAATTACAGCGCTTTTTTTGGAACTTTTCACAATCTATTTCCTGGCCACAATTCTGATCCTGAAATTAATTTTATTCCTTTATCCTTGCCACAAAAAACGAACGATGGATGGATCTGTGAAAGGAAGACATATACATATGGGGGGAGGAAGAGAAATACTTTCATTTATCATTTTTATGTCACTCCTACAATGTTTTTGGCGTCGCTTTTATGTATATAAAAATCAGCATAAACAAATCCGCACTTTTCATTTTGCTATTTTTTCTTTTCGACAATTGGGCAATTTTGAGCTTCTTTTTGTTTTTACCGTTTTGCATATGAAATTTTGCTTCCTTTAGGGATTTTTGAATTTATGGGAGAGTTGGGCGTTGAACCGACATTCAGCTAGTTTTGTCAAGTTTTTGACCATTTCGTAGCTATAAAAATGAAAACAACAACGGCAAGAGAATGAGACTTTAGGGAATATCTTATTCCGTTTTTGATTGCAAACTAGTGAAAATAAGCGGATATCACAGCGGTTGAGAAGATAACAATAACTTTGAGAAAATACATGCTAGCAATTGTTTATTTTTTCATTTTTAGCAAATGAGAGATGTTGCGAAAAACAAAGCGAGGTGATGTGAGAGGAAAGTGTTATGAAAATATTGACTTGATAAACATATGATAAAAAATATGCAACCAAGTTCTTTAGCATGAAATGGACATTAATTTCATATATAGTAAAACATTGGAACTATTACGTGAAGCTATTGTGGTCGTAGATTGGGGAAGAATATAAACATTGGTGGAATTATGTTTCAAAATTTAATGTTTTTAGCTTATTAATATAACCACTAGAAAATAAGGATAAGCTTTGCAGTTTAAGCTGATTTTTTTCTAATGTGTCTATTGTCGGTAAATAACGGATTTTTGTTATGCATTCGCGAACGAAAGACGCATTGCCATATGGAATAGTCAATCATCGGGTTGGTCTAAATGATTTTATTAATTGTTTAGATATGTATATGACATATTCGAAGATGTACGATTAATTTTGTTGTTGATCTCATCACGAATTGCTTCCTTTTATCCATACATAAATAATTCGTTACGCCATGACAATGGAAAGCAATAATTGGCCTCTAAGCAGTTTGCCGCTACCAATGGAGCCCATTATCGAAGAAGAAGATTATTGTACGTTAATTATTTATTGCATATCGTTAGCGTATTGCCGAAATAATTTTGATATTGTTTATTACCTCATAATATCTCGAATTTCTACCAATTTGATATAACATCCTGAATTTAGTATCACCGACTTGCTCGTATACGGTATTGGGTGGTGATCAGAGTGTATCACCGGCATCCGCTCACTTAACCGCCAGCTCTAGTAACGGCTCGACGCCCTCGCCACGCCAAATTCAAAAGGAGGCGGGAAAGCGGAAAAACATTGTCGCGAGACCGACGCGCGCCAATGATCAAGAATCGAATGAGTAAACTATACATTTATTAACCAATACGAAGTGTTCAAATTTTGAAAATTGAGAATTCAGAAATTAAAATCGAAATAAAATTTTTGGTCGAAATCTTTTCAAAATGAATTTTTTTGAGAAAAAATAAGATAAAAAATTGTCGAATATTTTGTTTTTACTTAAAGTAAACAATTTCTGGATGAGGTAAACAAAATGGCCGATTTTTGGAAAAATGAATGGAAAAAACCTCGAAAAGTGAAATTTTTTGCCAAGAAGACTAATATGATTTTTTAAAGATTTTGCACGCGATTGATCGAATCCAAGCAGAGGTTGCGTGAAATTTATACTACCGAGGAGGTGGACACTTTAGTCAGGTAAAAATTTTATTCAATTTTTTATTATCAAGTATATAATATATATGGCTTCGAATCGTCTAAACAATTGAAAAACAATTATTTTTTGCATAAGTAATTTTTTTGCAATGTTTTGTAGTGAAGTGGTGAAAAACAATTTATTTGAGTTAGTTAGTATTAAGATGATTTTTTCTGTGTTGATTTGTGTACAAGAAGAGAAATGCGTGGAGGTCAAACAATTCAAAATTGGATTTTACAATTGTTCCGCGAAATTGCGTGCGACTTTTTATTTTTCACACTTAAATTTTTTTGTGATCATTTTAAGATTTTTTTGTCAGGGATTAGCTGGATTTAAATTTTATTTTTATAGGATTAAATATCTCATAGAACTGCACATTATGATACATAAAATGCAATAGAACACAAATGGTTGAATTACGCATAAAAATGACCGCTGAAAACATATGGTATCAGGTGTAAACAACATATTTTTTTTGAGTGCAATTTTTTGATTTTATTTATTTTATTTCTTCAAACTCTAATTTGTCACATACATATTTAGAATTCTTTGATTTTGCATATTTTTAAAAATCGATCTAAACAACTTTTTAGGACACAAACACTTGAACAGCAATGCGCTTATTTTTATACAAAACACATCCACACACAAATTAAACTGAAATATGCACACATAAATATTGAATACGTATATACATACATACATACACACATCGATACAAAAATACACATACAAGCATGTTGATGTTTATACACCTTTTCACACTGCCGTCTATTCCGAATATTTATGGTTGTTTCGCGTAAGAAAATGACTAGCGTCCACCTTTTCCTGATTGATTGCTTTTCAATGTAATAAACACAAAACCGATTGTATTTCTGGAATACATCAAGATTCAATAAAAAATATGGAAAGGGAAGTGGGAGTGAAATTGCGGTGAGAAAAAAGATCATGGTGTGTTTATTAGGTACGTGATGATGATGATGTCAATCAGTTAGAGGTGGAATATGTGGGAAGTGATGTGGGAGAATAGCGGAGATATTTATGCGAGGAAATTGTGTAGAATAAATTCGAAGACAATTTATGTGAAAAAAGGCTGTACACAGCGGAAGAAATTCGGCCGGAGAAATTGATCACATAACAGTGTTGGCAAATCGCCAACGAAAACAGATCTATCAAGATGAACTTTTTCAAAAAAATTTAAAAATAAATGACAGTTATTTTGTGAAGAAGAAATGTGAAGAAAAAGCGCTGAAAGTTAAATTTAAAATAAGTAACTATTTTTATTAGTTTAGGCCTATAATTCACTGATATTTTCTCAATGTGGATGGGTACAAAATTAAATTGCTAAGTATTTCATCGATTTCCAATTTTAATTTCATTTTGGCTATTGGTTGTTAGTAACTATCTTCAAAAATCTATATAAAAATTTGTTGACTTTTTATCTTTGGCTTCTGCGCAAAATTTACAAACAACATTTAAGCGAAATTGCAAATGAAAAATGATGGTGGTGGTCACTCACTTATTTGCTTATATTTTGTGTTAAATTTTGCGTTCGTTTTCGGGAATTTGTTGTTTTGATAATTATTTGTTTTTGGGTTGAAGTTTGACTTTCCATAAGTTTTATTTTAATTTTTTCTTTTGACATTTTTGCAGCTAATCGATAAAAGCGTACTTTTGTACTTTGGTTTATTACATGAGAATAAGGCATCGAAAGGAAGTAAAAAACGAACAGGAGAATATAAATATGTTAAGAGAAAAACTGGAAGAGATAGAAAGTTGGTGAGGCACATTTTTTATTTGAATTGTTTGTTTTTTGCATTGCATATTTTATCATTTTTTAAAATTTTTCTGTTGATTATTGGTTGGTGACGGTGAATATGCCTTCATGATTCAGAACTTTGCAATATTTTTGGTCGTTAAAGTATAATACCAAGTTAAATGGTTTTATTTTTCTTGACAGCATTTTTTAATTTCGTTTGGGCATTTTAGTTTGCAAACATAAACGAATTATTATTTTAGTAATTAACTTTTTTTCTTTGTTGATGCCAATTTTGAATTTTTTTGTAGAAAATGACATTTTGGTTATTTAAAGTAATCAGAGCATTTTTTCCATTTTTATTTTTTATTAACTGATCAATATTTTGTAGACGTTTTATGAGTTAGTCATCTTTTGCATTAAAGACTATTAAAATTTTGCTATGATAATATTTAAAGCAAATTCTTTCCGTTTTTGTGCGATGAGAAATTGATAAAATGAGTGAAAATTATGCAATTTTGCTTTTTGTGAATTTAAATACATTTTTTACGAAAATTGATAATTCAAATAATTTAGTACTCTGCCCAAAGATTCTGTGCCGGAAGAGTGGAATAATCTCTCGTCGGAAGAGGTCGTTCTTGATGAAAAGTTTGTTTTTTCAAATTGTTATATACATATGTATATTGCGCTATTTTCTAAAAATCGAACTATCCGGGCGATTTGGTTAAATAAGAAAGCTAAATATGGAATTTTTTACGATAATTTCAGGGAAATCAATAATTTTTGACGCATTACAATAATAAGCAAATGATAATAATTTTGTTTTCAAATATTAAATACATATATGAAATTATATAAATTTTTTTTTACATTATGCAATTTTCCTAGAATGATTAATTAATTGAAAAAATATTTTGCATGATTCACACCTATTCTTACACACTTCTAGTATGGCTCACACATATTTAACCGAATTGGCTGGCGGTACAACATCCGCTCGATCCAGCAAATATACGTACACGTACGAGTCACACATTGACGAGCCAGAAGCAACCGGTATTCAATACGCTGGCGCCAACTATGGCAGGAATACGGTTTTGAATGGAGCATATTCGAACAATTTGTCGTCTCCCATTTCGCCCCACAACCATGTAATTACTTCGTACAACGGAGGACTGAGCAGCCCGCTCAATGGAATCAACTCGCCCATGCCTCCGCCACCGCACTTCTCCTCACCACAACAAATGAATGGCTACGGTGATGATATGAGTGATGCGACGAATAATTTAACGCAGAGACTGCCATTCTCTGAGTTTGGAGGGTCGCCGACCTCGGATTTGGAACGCCATTCGACGTCAACTCAAAAAGTTTTATTTTAAACAGCTATTTTATTCGTATTGCTGTGTTTTGCAGTTTTATTTTTTGCGGCGTAAAATTACGCAAACTTTCAGGTGACACGGGTAACGAAAATAACAACCACACGTTCTGTGAGGCAAATTCCCGTCGATCCGGACGATATTTTCTTTGATTCCGAGGGCAATCCTGTTCTCAACTCGTTCAACAATGGTTTAATTTTTTATATTACCTCGTTGTTCAACGATTTATTGCGTTTGTTTATTTTTAGCCGGAGCAACTTTACCCGAATATACCGAGGGTTTTGACGCCAAATGCAATTCGCTAGGCATTGATTTGAGCCGAACCTACATTGCGGAACACGAGGAGTACAGTAATTCACCTGCTACTACCTCATCCACGGTAATTCAGCCAATCTATTCGCCACATTCACAGGCGAATAACGGTGCTGTTGGCGAGCAAATGGACAAAATGAACAGTAACCGTTTAATCATAACATTTTTAAGCTGAATTATTGACGGATAAATCCTTGCGAAGCGTTTAGAAAATGCATAATTTAGTCCTTATTTGCACATAGAGTCGTAACTTAATAATGAATTTGAAAAATATTTTCAGTGCTTCCTAGCTCATCTGGAGTACCCGAGGTGACTGATGTTAGCGACTCGACAATCTCACTGGCGTGGACTCGGCCCAGGCAAGACGGCAAAGCCGGAGAGATTTTAGGATACCGGGTTTGTAATATTTGATAATTTTTACTTCTTTGAAATTTACCGCATTTATGATTTTTTTAAACTGGAGGGCGTTAAAGTTTATATCTTATTTTTTGTTTGAATTATAAATTGCTTGCGGCAATTATGTAATTACAATTTTTCAATTTGTAGGTTGATTTTCGACGCAGCGAACTGGAGGATTGGGAGCCTGCACATGACGACCTGCTCAGCGAGACCGAATGCAAAAGTTGGTTTTTTTGTTTGAACTAATTTTTTAGCTATTTCCAAAAAATATTTTTCAAAATCAATGCCTTACTAAAGTTAGAAAGAAATGTGAATATTTTATAAAACGATTTTGCTTTGCAAAGTACGATTTTTGGCGGAAATATTTTTGTTTTATAAAAGCACTATGAATAATTGTCCATTTCTTTGATTTCTTGCTATACGAAATTTCTGTTTTTTTTCTTAAAATTGCATTGTACAATTTCTTATTTTATATCAGTCGGCTTCATCATACGTATTATTTTATTTCAAAAGCTGTAGTTTTTAATTAGTTTTATTGTTTAATTAAAATTTGTACTTTTTATTAACTGAGTTATTAACCAACAATAACTAGTTAGTTAGTTATATGTTATAGAGATTAAGATGTTTTGTATTATTTAATTGTTTTCGTTTAGTTTTATTATTTTTTCTTTATTTGGAACGCATTAAAGTAAATCCAGAAAACTGAGGAACACAAGGCGATATGCAAAATTTGGAGTCGGAAGATTATTTGGAGCGGCGCCGAATTGATTACGGCGACGAAAACTTCAGCTATCTTGCCTTTCAGCACCGAAGGCGTCGTGAATTTTTTGACCAAAACTATTTTTCATCTGGCAATTTTGAGGAGGACTTGACGCAAATGTTGGTTGATTCGGAATTGTATATTCATAATTCGACGGCCAATTCGCCGATTGGCACGCCGCCATTTCCGCGAAAGCGTCATCTAGCCTCACCTTTGCCAAATAGTGACGAGAGATTTTTGCTGTTGGCTTGTGATGTGTGGAAAACGAAAACTATGCACAACTTTGATGAACGAAAATGCCCGAAGTCTTGCAGTGAAAAAAATTTGATGGCTATTACGAATTTTAATAATACTTCTTTTCCGGAAATTTCGGAATCCGCGTCCGTCGAACTTGTCAAGCCTCAAGAGCAAACTGGGAAGTGTGGGATATTTTTCAATATATTATCATTTTTATAAATCGGTCTAATCTTATACATATGTGTGTATGAGCAATAATAATTATTGTAATAATTTAAAAACGTATATTTATACCTTTTTTAAGGCTAGAAAGTTTGTAAATTTATCTATAACATTTCTAAAAATGTTTCATTGACAAATTTTTAGTAACGAATTTGGAGCCGCAAGATTCTTATTACTTTCGGGTGGCTGCTGCGAATTGCGCCGGCTTTGGTCAATCGTCATTAAGCACGCCACCAATTTGTATTACGACGGACAATTCCGGCCAAAGCTTGGGAAGAGGTATTTTTTATATTTATATTTTATATTCAGAATGTTTTAAACATTCGTGGACAGTTTTTTTTCTCACAGGAAATATAATTTGTTGATGAGAAGAATTTAACGAAGTTTTTATTAATAAGATAAGAGGAGGTCAAGGCTGTACTTTTTCTCATAATTTGCATATTTATTATCGCTTATTTTGCGATTTGCGCATAAAACACGGATCGAAGAGACAATACACTTTGTTTCAGGACCACCGAGGCCGGGTCGTCCCATTGTGGCAGATATTGGCAATGATCGCGCTACGATCGAATGGCGCACCGTTCAGCCACCGTCTAGTTACGATGGTGCGCCCATTATTGGATATATGGTAAAACTTTTTTTTTAATTTAGTCTGAGGTTTTTTGTTAGCTTAATTGTTTATGTGGAAAAATTTTCATAAAAAATTGATTAGTTGATTTAGACGACCAACTATAATATTTAAAAAATTTATGTGTTTAGGTAGAATATCGTCCTGAAGGTGTGCCAACATGGTCTGCTTCGAATGATTATCCCATAACCGAACCTCGCTATATTGGTGAGCAACCACTTTTTTTGTATTTTGTTATTAATTTATTTTAATTTTAGTAGAAAACTTACGCCCTAACGGAGAATATGAATTTCAAGTGTTGGCGAAAGATATCGAGGGCCGACTTTCTGCACCAAGTCCGTCTTCGGGATTTGTGAGAATTCGGCCTGCCGTTCCGATTCGCACTCATCACTCATTTAGCTCTACTCTCTTGCCACCTGGACAGCCTCAGGTGATTCTTTGGCGATTCGTGGTTCTCCGACAAACATTTTATACTACTATAATAACATGATTTGAGAAGAGAAAAAGATATTTTGAAGGCGTTGCTCGTTATTGTTTCCATCTAAAAGTTTAGTAGGATGGAAACTTTTGTGAATTTTTTTGATTTGTATTTAAAAATGTTTGTTTAGGCAACTGAAATCGATTCGAACTGGGTGCAATTGGAGTGGGCTCCATCCACCTCGCTTTCCTCGCCCACTACCAATTTTGGTGCGGACAAGAACTCCGATCCTACGCCAATCATACATCCCTCCGTCTCCGATAACATAGGATATGTGGTGGAATGTCGGGAAATCGGCGATTCCGACTGGAAAGTGTGTAATGCAGGATATTCGGGCCAACTTTTTCAATCGGAAAACGTTTTCAAGGGTATTTATTTGAGCTTTTACATAGGAATTATTCAAATGTTGGACAAATTTACTATTTTAATATGCGAAAACGTTCAGTAATTTGTAATGCAAAGTTTGTATTTACATTTTTTATAAATAATTGCATTTTGTGTTTATCACCTAAATTTGCGCACATTACATATTTCAATATTCTTATGATATTTTTGTTTTGTTTTATGTTTTCTTTTTATCTCGATTTCCCATCTTTTTTATTATTAAAAACATTCGCTGCGGTAATTCTAATCTGAGGAGAAAAGAAAGTTGCCTTTTTGTAAATCGGAAAGGTGTTTTACTAGTTTTATCACAGCGGTCATTTTGGATATTTTGCAAAATTTGCGTACGGCGTTGTATTATTTAGTATTAAAATTTCTTTAAAAAATTTAATATTGCTACATTTCTCTATCACATTTTTTAAGTTTGGATGTGTTTTGTGTATGTATTGACTTTGCCGTTATTTTTTGCATATTTTAGCGGAAAACTTAAACGCGGATTCCGGCTACGAGTTTCGAGTTTCGACAGTCTCGCTGAAAGACGGCTCTCAATCCGCGCCTTCAGACCACTCGCAAATTATTCACACTCGCCCAAACACAGCTGCGACGCAAAAGTCGAGCGGTGACGCGAAGACTCTTCCGCCCGAAAGACCGTCGCGACCGGAATATTTGGATTTTGATGGAGGCAATAGTGTGACTATTTGCTGGATACCCGCCAAAAGTGTGCTTCCGGTTTTGGTTAGTTATTCTACGAATAAATAATGAAATGCCAAGGGAAAAATACTTTGTAAAAAGGATGTGCAAATGTTTAAACTTTAATTACGTTGGTCGAAAGATCATTTGAAACAAAATTTTAGATTATTACGTGATCGGTTAAATTTTTTAGGGTTACGAAGTGGAATATCGGGATGTGATGGAGGACGATAAGTGGCAGAGCTTTTCTGTTGCTCCCCACATTGTACAACGCTGCAAAACCACAAGTCCGTTTTTTCTAAAAATTTATATAAATATATTTATATATTAATATTTGAACTTTTTCAAGGAGAGGGTTGGAAGTTTCAGGAGAGGGTTTATTGCATTTGTAACTAATGTTTTTTGGAATAATTTCTAGTTGGAAATCTATTTCGCGGTCATCAATACCAATTTCGAATATTTGCTCATAACGCGAACGGTCGATCGCCACCGTCGGATCCGTCCATGCTCATCACCATCGGCACGTCGCTGAGTTCGTAATTATTATGTATATGTATTGCACGAACATTAAAAAATATACATGTCTCATTTCTTTTTTGAGCATTTTTTTCAATTTTTAAGCACTTTTCCGATGTACATTTTGAAAATAAAAACATTTTTTGTTGATGACGAACTAAAATAGTATTATTGTAAAAAATCGCTATCGTTTAAGAAACCTTTTTCAACGTTTAAATTATAATGTCATTTTGAAGTTTTTAATTAATTTCAAAGTTTTTGTACTTCAGAGGACGCAAAATATGTGGAGGCGGAAAGGCACGCCGCTGTAGCGCTTCTTCAGGACGAAATGATTCGCGAGTCGCCGCCGCTTCCCGATCGGGACGATTCGCCACCTCCGATTTATCGCCAACCTCTGGGATCCAGTTGTGAGTTATAAATATTAGTTCAAAGAAGCTATTTTTCCGAAAAAAGTGTTTGCTTACAAAGAAAACGCATATTGACATTGAGCTTTGTTAAGTTTTAAACGAAAAATTATTCCATTTTATGTGAAGGTGGAAAGATAGTAATACCTTTTGTCGGTATTACTGTATTGTGTAATTTGTTTCAAACGTTTATTACTGCTTCACTTTTTTGTTTATTCTGCAAGCGTTCTAAGCATTATTCCTAAAAATTTTAGTGCAATACCGAGATCCGACATTGAAGGAGGTCATCGATTATCTCAAAGGAAGCGATCAGGTAAGTTTACTAACTATTCACAAGTGGCGCCAGACATTTATTCCTTAGTGTGCTGAACTTTCTTTATTAAGATTCTAATACAAGACGCATCTTCGTATTTGCAACGTCTGACGTTCAATAATGATGCCGTTAAGGAAGACACTCGAAATTATGGTTTGAGCACTTTTAAATTTTGATTGTGAGTGAGAATTTAATTTTTTGTTATAGGTGGGATTGGTGTGTTAATCGGACTTTTGAAAAACGAGAATCCAGAGATCATACGAAATGTTGGAGGGTGTCTGAAGAATTTGGCGTTTGGGAAAAGCACCGCAGAAAACAAGGTTCGGTCTTCAATATTTTTTATTCCAAAGTTTGGTTAATTTTCTTTTTTAGAAGCTAATCAGCACTAGCGGTGGCGTGGCCGCGCTGGCAAATGTCATCAGGAATAGCAACAATTTTGATGTTTTGGAAGAGGCGACGAGCGCTCTTTGGAATATTTCGTCGTGTGATGTGAGCGATTTGTGTTAATGTAACTGAAATCGAGCTTAACCTTTCGTTTTAGGATACCAAAGTTGAGGTACTTGACAAAGCGGCTGCAATTATTGTTAATTTTGTGGTAATTCCTTTTTCGGGTTTTGTGAAGGTGCCGGCCATCGAAAACGGCGATGTTTCATCTGTGAAATGCTCTAACATTTTTCGCAATGGCGTTGGTATTTTGAGGTGAATTTCATTACGCATTTTTAATCATTTTAAATTCTGACCAAAATGATTTAGAAATGTTTCGGCTGTAAATTCCACAGCACGAAAATTTTTGCGCGCTCAGCCGAATTTAATCGATGCAATTTTGCATTATTTTGCGATGGCTGTACGAAAGAATCAAATAAAGTCGAGGGCGGTGGAGAATTGCGTGTGTTTGTTGAGGAACATAAGCTACAGGTATTTTTTTGGAATACACATTTGACAATTGACTAAAAATGTATAATGGTAAAAACGGTTTTTAGATGAAAATTCGATATAATTTATGATGAAGACATTATTTATTTTGGGTTTTAGAGTTCAAGAAGTAGTGGATCCGAAATACGATCCGAACAGCCGAAATAACAGGCACAATAACAGCGGCCTACGAAGTGGTTCGAACACCGCCCGCGAGCGCAGTAAATCCGTCCCCTCCGCCAGTCCGAAGGGAAAACTGAAGAAATTGTCCAAAAAGTCGAAAAAAGATTTGGTAGTGAATGGATTTACTGCCGAATTGACGAAAGAGAACAGTTCACTCTTTCCGAATGGAAAATCACTGGTAAGTAATAAAATAAAGTATAGTAATAAATAAAATTAAATGATTTTTTTGGTAATTCAGAGAAGGTTTCTAGTAAGTAATATTCAACAATTTTCAGGGAGCCAGTCGTCTGTGGCATCCGGAGACGGTGAAACTGTACCTGCACGTTCTGCAGGAGTGCACCAGCCCCGAGGTGCTGGAAGCCTCGGCAGCGGCCATTCAGAACTTGGCCGCATGCAATTTCGAAGGCAGCTCTATCGTCAGAACCACGGTGCGCGTCGAGAACGGACTTCCCATACTATCCGAATTGCTTCAGTTGAAGGAGGATAAGGTGGTCTGCGCTATGGTCACCGCACTTCGCAACTTGGCGCTTGACCCGGTAAGTCTTTATAAATCAATGTATAAATTAAGTATTTGGGTTTATTTTTATTACCAAAAGAAGTGCTTTGATTTTTTATAGAAAATCCGTCCCGCACGAGTACTGTAGGAAGTAGGAAGAAATAATTTTTACTGTAGGAAGAAATAATTTTTAAATAAATTATCTAATATAAAAAGTGACTTACCTTAACATATAAACTAACATATACATTCAATTGAAATATTTGGTTGTTGGGCTTAATATTGCATTTTTAAAATACAAAATTTTGAAATATGATCTTACATTTTGTACAAATGTTTCTAATATTACAGCTGAATCTGCAAGAGATTGGAAAATACGCATTGCCAGAATTAATCGCAAAACTTCCGCAACCAGGACAGTATGAGCGAACCCCAAAAATTTCGGACGCCACAGTCGGCGCAGTGCTGGGAATTTTGTATGAAATGGTTACCTCGAGCACAGAACTCACTCAACGAATTCATCAGCTTAGCGGAACACAACGTCTGATGACATTGGCGAAGGTTTACCCGAGTTACGGTGTGCGCGTTTGCAAGAATGCCACTCAGGTTTATATTTGACTTTGTTTGAATTGGTAGAACTGGAAAGAGGTACTTTGTCAGATTGAATTCTTACAGTATTTGAAAAAAAAAATTGTCCCGCTCATTGTGATTATTGTTTTAGGTACTGTATAATATGTGGAAGCACAAAGAATTGCACGATGCATTCCGTAAGGCGGGCCTCAAGGAATCCGACTTTTATGCGGGCACCCTAACCAGGGGCCGTCGAACACCGACGGCCGTTGGCAGTGGTGGTCATCACGACATGGCCACTCTGGCACGCCCCATTTCGTCGCAGGGCGCCGAACGTCCGTCGATGCTCCAACACGAAGATCAAGACCAGCCGATTGGCGGATCGTCGAATTTTTATGATGGGCAGGGAACTCCCACATCGGTGGGTATTTTTCTCAACTGGTTAAATGTACCATATGTAGAAAGAATGTTTCAAAACGTTTTTCAAACGTAGGCTTCCATAATGGTAACTGGGTCATGTATGACAAGGAAAGGAAGGGTTGTATCAACAATACGTTTAAGCGTTCTGTATTGCATGAGCCCCACCCATTATTTGCCGAGAAAGTTACATTGATGCAAATTTAGTTGAACGGTGTTAATCACAACTATGACGGATCTGCGCCTTCACCGCCATTAGATTCGATCGGTGGTACGCCCAATCAAAATGGATATGGCTCAGCTATTTCAAATGGAAACAATGTAAATAAATTTATGAGAAAAAAAATTACAATTGCTAACCTGGCTTTATGTAGTGCGCTTCATAGCACCTCCTGAATTTTGCGGATTTGATATCAATCACTATCAAATATGCCGTTACGACTGGAGAAACTGGAAATAATCACTACATAGATATTTTTTTAGACAAAAAGAGAGCCGCTTTACGCTTCCGTACAAAAAAGAAACGGAAGAGAAAGCAGTGCGCACTCCAAAGACAGCTGGGTGTGATCAACTTATCGTTCTCAACAAGTGAACATTCTCAAATGGAACTATATATTTGAAATAATTTTAAGTGCAATCAATCATTCAGAAAGTTTTTGACAATTTTTAGACCGGAAGTAACTAAATTTAATTTTTATATTTGCTCATTTTTGTATTTTTCGAATTCGTGCGCATTCGGTATTTGTTTATTTTTTAATTATTCATATTAATTGAAAATTTTAACTCAGGTTTTTGAAAGAAAATCATGAAGTAGTCTGTGCGACGAATTCATTTTTTAACTTACAAAATTCATTCACACTGCCAAAATTTCCTTAAAATTTATAAGAATAGTTGGACGTTTTGTCGATTAAACGTCAATATTTTATTGTTGTTGTTGTGATTTTTTAGGCAAAACTTTGCTCTTACTTTTCATTTTCAAATTCTATATACGGTATTTTATGAAAAATAAATGATATTGCTAAATTTAAACGATAATTCTTGTTAAAAAAACTTCTCAGTTCACTAAAAACAGGGTTTAAGAGGCAGATAATTCTCGACAGAAATTTCGCGTTGTTCTGAAAAAGGGAGGCACGAAGTACATAAATATTTGGACGAGTCCGACCAGCGAAAGGCCGGCAAATAATCTCTAAAAATAAAAGTGAATTTAAAAATATGAGTGCAAAATATTGCAGTTGTCAATATTACCATTAGGCTGCCAATTTGAGAAAGGAGACCAGAAAATGTCGTTATCGCAATTTCTTTATAATGTTCCACCTAATTTTAATTGTTATAGATATGGTTGAAAAAATATATTAATCAAATGTGGGACGCTCAACTTAAATCAATAAATTACTTCGAGGTCGCCATATGAAGCCTCGAGTTGGAAGTCCGACACTACCTTTGAGCTCAGACTTCGCGTGTTTGAGAACTGCCGAATATCAATATGGTAACGGTTGCATGCTGGCAGACACTGAAATATATAATATATAAAATAAAAGCATTCACGACTTTGTCTCAGAGAGGTTTGAGGCAACTTATTAGAAAATTTTCAGTTCGAATTAATTTGGTTTAATTCGAATTAATTTAATTTGAATGAATTTAGTCTAATAAACATGAAAATAAAAGTGAACTAATGTATGTAATATATCATCCAATGTTAGCTAAATATAAATTATATGCCAAACAAACTCTATATTTTGTGTCATTGTAGTCTTCGTCGTAGGCCATTACCAAAATGTTGCGATATATTCTCACGATCTTGTCCGGATCACAGACTTTCAGTTGCGGCGTTTTGTGTATAAAATAGAACAACGTACAATTCATTGGTTGAATGATTCGATCACTGAAATCTTGCATGTTTTTTGCTTATCAATTTTGAGCAAAGCTAAAGTGAAACGAACTTAAGCCAGGAATTGACGAAACACCCTCCCCGGCTACGATCCTTCTCTAACGGCGAACAGAACTCGTTCGAATCGAACATTTCAAATTTTCGTCTACGAAATCGGAATCTGTACCATGTATGCGCGTTGAGGTAAAAACGTGGAATCACTGATACATCTTCATACTCGTCCGAAAAGTAAAGGACAAGCTGATGCTAAATACATAATAACTAAATCACGTATTACCTTTTCTAGGTCTTTTAAATTAAACGGTTCAAAATAAAAATTATTACAGTATATCATTAAAAATTAACAAATATTTAAAAACATTATACAAACAAACTGTATTGTACATAAATACATTTTCTTATTTGCATGTAGTTACTGTTCTTACCTGCATGCCTTGCTTACCGACGATAGGCGAAGCAATTTTATTCAAATAAATTGAAAGTTTGCCCTGTTCGTCCACATCTCGCTGATAGAACTCCTTCATTTGGAAACATCGTCCGCGCAACATCACGTAAGCTGGGCGGAAGATTTCACAACAATCAACCGGTTTAGGCCCGTAATAACACGCTTTAAATAGCTAAACAATATAAACCTTTTTATAATTTTTTTGTATATCAGATAAAGCAAAATTAGACTGCAAAAGATACTAAAATTCGATTCATCACTAACTTGGTGACACGAAAATCCGCTTTCCTCAAATATAAAGCGATAGAATGCCAATTTTCCCCGATTGGCACGCCAAAGCTGGAAAAGCGCTGCTAATTTGCGATATTGCTCAGGTGCCCAGAAGCGCATGTAATTATCAAAGTTGTGGAATCCTGCACCCGCTAATGTAAATTCAATCAAGTCGTTCACAATAGTACCGTTCAAATGTGGCAATTGAGTCCGAAGGTCTAGAAATAGAGTGTATGTAAATGCGTATATTAAGTATTTTAGCGGACCTTGTTCGATGTTGGTGAAGTTAAGTGCGTCGGCATTTTTTGGACAAATTGTCATATTCGGAAAGAGGAGCATTGGCATCTAAACTTGTGTAGTTCTATTTTTTCACTCATCACACACCTACACGGCGCAAAAAAAGGTGAAACATACTTTTGAAATTTTCGTAAAATGTTGGCGTTATGTCTTCAATTTCGA
>SAUE01000341.1:19303-32967 GCA_009724625.1 Deladenus siricidicola | reverse complement strand
CCCGCTACGGCGAACCACAACGATTCCATGCAATTCAATACATATGTTGGCGATGTGTGTGTGTGTGTGTGTGTGTGTTCATTTCAATTTTTTGAAATTGTATTTATTTTATTTTCATTTACTTTTTCTTCTTCTCACATTCTCTCAAAAATCTTCTCTCAAAACTCATATTATTTTATTATATTTTATTTTGTTTAATTTTAGCATATTCATTACTAGTGCTTTCATAATAAGTTATAACAAATAATATTTTAATATTAAAATATATTGTTAACAAATAATAATTATCACTGGATACGGTTATTATAGTATGTAAAAGCAAGATTTCGTAATTTTTTAAATTTCCAACTAAAATCAACAAATTTGCGGTGGGATTTTGCGGTACACAAAATTCGGTGTATTTTGTTCAGGATTAATCGTATACATATTGTGGATGATTGCTATATACGATTGCTATGTATATGTATGAATGTGTAATGGTATGCATATGTACAAACAAAGTACATCGTATATGTATGTACCGTTATGCGTTGCCACGCCCTTTTTGTGCTTTTTGCGAATAGCATAAGCAGAAAAAGTGGGAGATCAGTGTGATTTAATTTGATTTTTCTTCGCTGGTTTGCTCTTCAACCTGATGAAATAAATAAATTTTCCGAACGCTCAAAGTACAGTAACCAACCAACCCGTCGTCTATAATCGGGCTGGGCTGGCCACTAGGGCCATCCCAGCCACACCGATGCTCACATGTTGAGCGTTGGTCATTGCACTACATTGCTCACCTGATTTAGTATTTAAATTGCCATATAAAGTTAATCAATAATGAAGTGTCATACATACTAAAAAAATATGGGAGGGAATGGTAGGGCTAATTAATAGAGGGTTGAACTCGGGGTAAATAGACGTCACGCGTCACAAATGTATATGTATGTATAACTATGTGTATATATATATATATATGAATGCTATGTATGAAATACGATTGCTATGTAAGACGGATATCATATACTATACATATATGTTTAACAAATGACGCCATTTAAGTGATTTATTTTAACAAATATATTTAAAAAAAGAATTAAATTTTTTAAATGTAACTAAAAAGTGTCTTTGTGATTACAATTAAAAAATTATTATTCAAAATTTTTTTTATATTCATTATTATGACCGAAAACGTCTTTCGCATAAGCTGTAATACATGTTTTTTTAAATTATTTTTTAATTGTGTCTTACCGTACTCTCGTATTGTTAGGACCGGTGCGCAGGTTCAGTCTCGCTCTCAAGCGAGCGCACATCAGCCTCGCTCACGCGGCATGATCCTCCGCTTGGCTTTGCGGTTGATTTCCTCGGCGTTTCGCCTCTTTGCAAGACTTGAAGTTAGACGAAAATTTTAAAGCTACATAAAAGCTTGTGTATGTATGTTAACTTTAAAGAATTTATATTATCCTTTTTGTATCTTTCGTGACGCCTTGCCTAGCGCTCTTCCACCCCCCCCCCTCNATTATGCTGAATCAAGACGAGACTCTCTTTGGTGAACTCGGACGAACAAATAATGCGCTGGAAGCATCTTTTTGTGATTTTATTATATATATTATTTGCAAATCGCGGCGCGAGGTCGCACTCTGGGAGTGAGATATTGAAGATATAGAACCAGCAAACATGAATCGCAAAGAAGAAAGTGAAAAAAGTGTATGTACATACTTCATATTTTCATATTTTTTTGGTGGGATATTCTGCTGTCCAACATTTGAATGAATATTATTAAAATATAATATATTTATTTAGTTTTTTTAAGATTTTATTTTTTATAACATTTTATTATTTACATTTTGTCCAATAAATTATTATTATTATTATTATTATTATTATTATTATATTATTATTATTAATTATTAATTATTATTATTATTATTATTATTATTATATTATTATTATTATTATTATTATTATTATTATTATTATTATTATTATATTCTTGTTATAATAATGTAGACGAAATATTGATAGTGATATCACACTGATATTACCAATCATTATATTGACTCTAACTTAATCCATGTGATATTTTTACCAAAATTTTGGCTTTTTTAATTGCTATAAATTGCATATGTACATACATATATGGTAATTTGTATATTTCAAAGTGGAAGCGTGAAGGAAACATGCCTGTGTCATACATGAGTAGGGTGCATATACATATATCGCGAACAAAAATGTTAATTGCTATAACCAATTGTGTTAAATTGTATACTTTTTTGGGATGTATGAGCGCGAACAAAAAAAAATGTCGCGCGAAGAACGCGCGACGCGCTCAAAGCGCGGCACGCTATACGGCGGACGTCGAATGGAAGTTATTATTAAAAAAAAAATTTTTTTTTCTAGTTTACTTGTAATAACAAATTCTATATTGTTAACAAATAATATAATATTTTATACTTTTTTATGTCCGCAATAAATCTAAATTCTTTTGATCATTTTAGGAAGCTGCATATACATATGTACAAATTTCTTTTGAATTTTCATTTGTTACTTGTAATAACAAATTATGTTAAACTGAATGCTTTTTTAGCTCCGTCCTACACGATTTGATCTTTTTTGATCGATTCTGCATGTCTATAATATTTTTTAATTATTTTAAGAATTATTTTTAAATTATGTTAAATTGTAGACTTTTTTAGCTGAGTCCCACGAGATTTGATATTCTTCGAGCGATTTTGCATGTTTATAATATTTTTTAATTATTTTAAGAATTATAATTATTTTTACGTATAATAATGAATGAATTATTTTGTCTCGCTAACTTTATAAAAAAATTGTTTAGATTGTATGTATATGTATTGTCAATAAATAATATTGTTTTTGCGCAAATTGAAATGCATTAGCGATAACTTTATCTTAATCAATGTCTATATTCTACTTATACTAATTTGATTATTATTATACAAATTTTATTTGCTTTTTTGTTTTGTTTTTTGGCTTATGGAAACTAGCGGGTCCTCGCTTCTGATCAAACTAAATGGCGCGTGCTATCAAAATGAAATATTGAACATAACATGATTGTGCCAAGAGGCTAATGTGTAATGTCTCGATATGGCTCCGTTATATGGGAAATATATTATTTTTCTCTCTCAATATACACTTTTTTATAATAATTTTTTCGGATTTTTTTGTCTAATTGACTTGTTATAACTAATTAATTATTTGAATATTGTTAAAAAAATTTTTTCTTTACTTTTTTTTCTTTACAGATTATAAAGATTATTTTAATATTAATTAAATAATAAAATTTTTTTCTTTATTATTATATGGGATTAATTAAATAATAAAAAATTTTCTTTTTCTGACTTTTTATAAGATGAATCTGTGTTTTACTTTCGAGTAGCGCTAAAAGATGCGGCAGCAGCTATCAGAACATTTGTTTGATAAAAAGATATTTTTAGATTAATTTTTAGTGACTTTTTCACTAATACATGGAACGCAAAAGTTAATTTTTATTATTTGCTCCGCCACATCACAAAAAAATAGTGAATATTTTTTCTGCAAGTTTTTGTAAAAAATATAATATAAAGGTATATAATGATAAATGCATATCAAAAATATCGCCTTTATTAAACAAATTTTCATAGGTTTTTTAAACAAAAATATTAATTAGCGAATGCGTTGCTGGAGAATTTGCGAGTAGCTGGGCAATTGGATGGGCCGCTTGCTCGGCGGCTCCAATGAGACGCCGCGCTCCGAAATTTGGATGCCCTCGGCGACGCCGCTCAGCCAACTGCCGCCGCCGTTGTCGTCATCGGCATTGGCCACTGCCGCCACCACGACCAGCGAGCATGCGAGCACGAAGATCAGCTAAAATTATATTTGATTGTCTATTCAATTCAATCATGAATGTAATAGTGAGTTATGTCTCTGTGGTTAGAGGTGTCTGGATAGCTTAACTAGCGCTAGGTAGAACTACGGGAGCCGGCAACTCGTGGCTGGCCGCAGGTTCGATGCCAGCCTGAAATAGATATATTTTCCAGCCTAAGACTTTTTTTTGTACCTTCCTCTCAACATTTCTTTCGCAAACCAGTTCAGCAAAACAGCGCTTTTATGGGTTCAGGCCAGGGAAGAATCTCTCCAGGGAAGAATTCAGGAAAGAATCTCTTGCAAATATTGTAAAATGACAAATCAATTTGAGTATGGTCGATTTACACAGAGGCTGATGTACATATCTGATATATGATCAAGCGCAAACCTTTCCGATCATTTTCGAGTTGGAATCGTTGTGGAATTGATAAATTTAAATGAAAAAAAATTTGTCGAAATGAGGCTCTTATAACTTTAATCTAATAACTTAAGTGGAAATTGGATTGTTATTAAAATTATGGATTATTTTTATCAATTTTTCCATAAAATTCTAGACGTTGGCGTGATATTTTTCTTAAATTTTTAAACTTTTTTGATGAATTATTTTAATTTTTGCAAAATCCAAATTTTTTGCAGTCACAATCATGTACTCTATGCAAATAAAATTTTTCATTTCATTTCACTGACCAATTTTGCGAAATCAACATTTTTATTAAAAAACTGAACCCTTAACCGCTCCTCACATCACATCAATCACCGCTCCTCCGCCTCCTTACTGTGCGTGGCGGCAGACCTACAGTCCAAGCCACACAGACGCCTCACACATAACACAAAATACCTCCGTTCACCTCAATCATATTGCCAGCACAAAATCTGTAACCTGAACCATGCATCACTCATTGACAGATGAATCATGCTTTGGATCAAGAATTTTTAAATTTTTCAGAGCCACATCTTCTAAACTTTAATCCCACCTCCACACATGTTTTCCTAACCTACTTTTAATGCTTTTTTAATATATTTTTATTTTGAATGTTTATTAACAAATGACCCTAGAAACTAGAGATCGGTGAATCTAATCCCCAGATTTTTTTTCTTGTGCAAAATTTAAAAAGTTCAAAAATTTTGGGAGAATTGAATGACTCACGGTTTTGGTCGCTGAAATTTCAATCGGCGAAAACTTTGGTCCCCATTTATTCAAAATTTAAATTAGAATTATTAAAAAATGGATTCATGAATCACCCCCCCCCCACCATTTCTTCGCAAATTTCAATAACAATCGGCGAAAACTTTGGTCGAAAAGCTTTTTTTAGATGGAAAATTGGCATTTTTGAAGATGCACGTAGGAAAAGAATTTTGTGCGGGAAAACACAAATTATTAACGAAAAACATACCCAAACTTTGGCTATTTAACGGCGCAAATTCATTCGATTTTCAGTTAATATTTTCAGTATCCCCTTTTGATTCCCTTTGGTGGACTCTTGTCCATCCCCATGCCACATCAACTAGTTATGTATAAAGATCCACACGCAGATATCACCACCGGAGCACCATTGGATGCAACTCAAAAACCTAGAAGATGCCCCTAGAAGATGTACCACTATCTAGCCACTCACCGAGGGTTCTGCTTTGGTTTGGTTCTGGCTTTTGTTTTCCCGTTTGTCCCTTACACCACCCATTCCCTTACTTACACTCACGTTGCACCCCCACCCCCTCACGGGAGTCGTTGGTGAACTCTCGTCACACCGACCATGCACAAGTCTTTTTCATAGCTTTGCAGCAGAGGACAAATGCGGAAGGAAATCGTTCTCATTCTGGCGGCACTGGCCGCGATAGTGGCCACCCAAAAAGAGTCAACATCCAAATACAAGTACTTTTTCTTTGCCAAATTTAACGGTGTGCGTTACGGGTCAAACAAAAAAGCTTTAGTCGTTCCAAAACATTGTTATATGGGGCCAAATTAACAATGTTTTTTAAATATTCAATTAAAAAAGCTTTCTGTTCACAAACAATTGTTTATTGCGCGTGTTTTTCTCTAGGTTCGCGGTGTTCGCGAATTACTCGGCCAACGCTGCGCTCTTTCCCAAAAACGATTTTGACTATACGGAAACGGCCTACAACCTTTACCTCCACTTTGGCAAGCGTTTTCTTCGCATTTCCCCTTACAAAATTTGTTTTCTTTTTGTCTAATTCAACTATGTATGAATGAGCACGTTTTGAGGGTTGCCAATTTGTAAAAACTTTTGAATTTTCTTTTTATCCAGTTGAATAAGCAGCGAAAAAATTAAAGTATTTTTCATTTCAGGGGACGTGTGCGAAAGCAAGGTGATTTTTTTTTTGTATTTTGAGTCCAAGCATTTCACCTAAGCTTAAGTCGGCGCACGAAGACTTTTGGCGCAAAATTTGACAGGGGTGCTTGTGATCCATGCGGCGAACGACGCAAAATCCCGAGGCGCAAATTTTTGGCGCGCAAGCGTTCAGGGCGCAAATGTCTGGTGCGCAAAAAGCAAAGTGTCTGTCAACGACAGCCCAGGTTTTCGGCCGTCGAACTTATTGTTGGTTTTGTAGATGACCGATGAAGTCAAGAAGATATACCGGGACCAAATCAAGGAAAAAATGCTGATTTTTATCGGCGGAAAAAATCTCCCAAAATACCTCCGTCATTTGAAGTCGACACGAACGTTTGTTGATAGGTTAATAGTTTGTTTGCCTGAAACTTACTGACTTCAAAACTTTGCCACAATTCATTCACTGCTTGATTTTTTCTGAAAACCCAAAGTTGCCTAGAACCCAAAACCAAACGCCACACCAAACCACGTCAGAAAAAGTGATTCAAATAAATTTTTCTTGCAGCTTCAACCGTGGCCCAGTTCACTTTCTGGTGGTGGACACCGATGTCTACTATCCCAGAAACGAGGAAAATATCAGAGCGCAGGAGAAGGAAATTGAAGAGGACCTAAGGGTACCGATGATCATACAGTTACCGTAGCTGTATGATCATCAAAAATTCTGGCATTTAGGAAGCGAACAGGAATCGCAAGAACGTGCCATGGGTGGTAGTGCTCGGTGACCGGCCGTTTTTGTGCGCGGACGCCTTCGGCGAATGCCGCTTCGACAACAACACCGACAATAAAGCGGCCTCGTACGAGCGCAAGGCAAACACTTTTGGATTATACTAGAGCGATGAGTTCTGAATGTCGTGAACGGTTTGTCACGACGGGAAAGCATAAATGATTGAAAGAGGTCCCTTTAGCCATTCAAAGATGTCCTTGTAGCACAATAGATTTTTTCAATTCCATCAATGTATTTGTCTAATCTAAGATTTGTGTTTAGGAGCTGAAAAGCCTATACCATCTCCTCAACACATCCTTCGTTGACCTTGGGATTTGGGCACGCGGCAGCCGCTACGAGCGATTTCTGCCTGTGCTCAACCGCACCGTCTACTTCCGCCACGAAATGACGATTCCCGGTATGCATTGATTCACCAAACCAATACCACCATCGGTTGGCAACATTCATTGGCGAATATTTCCTTCATGAGTACCAATAACACTGAACATCCGATTTCAAGCCCTACGAGATTCATAGATTGATACAGCTCATTTCATAATTCACAATGATTATCCTGAAGCCAAATCCGGTCTGATCCAATTCCCCTTTTTGAAAACTCCATCCCCCACTGACTGAATCACTGACTGAATTCCCACCGACTGAATCAAACCAGATCAGCTAACGTGGCTTTTCTCAAGAGGAACGACACTCATACCATACATAACCACAAAGATATGTTAATGTTGTAGATACGTACGTGAACCCGCCGACGACAGTGCACATGACAACGGGCAGTCAGGTCGGATGCGAGCTCGTCAACCAGACCGCGGAGTGGACGCGCAGCCCATGGAGCGGATTCGCCACCGGTCGCGGCCAGGGCTGGGGATTCATCGAAATCGAAGTCGTGAATGACGCCGAGCTCCACATAAAGCACAGAGTGGAAGGCAAAGTAATGACAATGTGTAAAATCGGAAGGGAATCTAGCACCGCAGGGAGGAAATTGCATTGAAAATGGGAGACAGCTACAAGCATTCATAGGCCTCAACGCATTCTGTTTGGTATTTCAGAGTAAGGAAGTCGATAGGAAATCGTGCCAATAGCTCCCAAAGAATTATTGCCTGAGCGTAGTGTATGTGCACTGAATGGGGGAGGGGATATAAGCACAATGCTCAATCCATTTCTTCGCCTTGGCTGTGGTGCAGGGGTTACGGCGTCTATTAGCTGGTGATGGAAGAGACGCTGGTTCGATTCCGGCTCACATCACCACATCGAGACGTTGACTTGTCCTAAATGGCGCAGTTGGTAGAGCTCCTGTTTAGAGTAATAGGTTCAAATCCCGTTAGAGGCCGTTCACTTTCGACTCTACGACAATACAGTGTCAATACTACACGATAAAACTAGTAGCGCACAGACACATTTCCCGTTACTGAAGCATAGTTCGACTCCCTTCGAGCCCCTCCCCGTATTATATAATGAATTAATGCAGGTGGACGACGATATCAAGCTCGTGAAGGCCAATCATACGGGGAAATTCGACGTGGGCAAATTCAAGGGCGGAATGCAAATTCCGGACGGATTTTGCTTCAACCAAAAACAATGCCCGAAAGACCATCTACCATACTTTGGTAGTTTGGCTTCGGCGTGAGCCGATGCGCTAATCGGGCCGCCGCTTCGCTATACGCGGAGCAGTGCGCGTCGCCCGATTCTCCTCGTATATCCGAAGTAAATGAATAAAAAAGAAACAATAATCACCGTGTAATAAGTTGTCAAAAAACGAATAAATATTTGGTGGCGGTAAACACTTTTGTATTCACAGCAAAACAAATTGGCGTTTTATGCATTCTGCGCGTACTTCTTTGAAGCGAATTGGAAACTGAACTCGTGCCAAACCCTCGAAACCAAACTAAACCGGTCCAAAAAAAAACCAAAAAAAAATTGGCTTTAAGCGATGCGTCGCTAGCTAGAAATGAAAACAGAAAACTGTTAAAATCCTAGGGATGTTTTCGTGGCTCCGTACTCAGCGAGCTGCGGGGACCGGTAGCTTGCGAACGTAAGGCTTGATTACTGGCGGGGATCCAGAAAAGATCAAATTTGGAGTGAACTGCAATTAAATTCAATTGTACTGAACGGAAATGATGTGCGCGAAGGACGAAATTCTCAGGTACAATGAACCCGAAAAAATATACAATCGTAAAATATATTTTGGGGATCGATCACTCGGAGAATAGTTGTGCGATGAGTCAAATTCCTCCCACGTCTATAGGAGCCGGCAACCCCATTATTAAAAAAGTTATTAAATTATAATGACACAATGACATGGTCCAAGGAGATGATACTTTATAATTTGCAAAAAATATTACAGAAAATATTTTTTCATCAATTTTATCGGTATTTATATTTTCACGAGAAATTTTTTTATTAATAATATTTTTATGAATATACCAAAATTTAGAGAGAAAAAATATCAAATGGTATAATATTTGCATCGTGTGCATACAATTCATACAACAAAATAATAAAAGTTAATCGTTGCAGACTCAATGAAATTTCTCGCCTACGCCTAAAAGGTCATACTTTTGCAAGCAATTGCATAACAAAATTTGAAGACTTTAAAAAAATTCTGTGGCTGTGAATTCCGAATTTCGGCTATTTTTTATGTAGGTTAGTCGGAATTCGGAAGTTTTTCCAAAAAATTAAACCATGAAATTTGGAGAGTCTCCAAGTAATCGATCCCCAAAATACATTTTACGATTATATATTTTGGTTGATTGGACCTGCGAATTTCGTCCATTTCCATTCAGTGCAAATCAGTGTTTTCCCATTTTGGTCATTTGAACTTTTCAAATTCAAGTCCAGTTCAAGTTAATTTGAAAAAAAATGTCAAATTCAAATCGCCAATACAAATCAATTTGAAATAAATTCAAATTCAAGACGCCAGTTCAAGTTAATTTGAAAAAAGTTCAAGTTCAAAATGCCAATTCAACTTGAATTTTCCATTTTAAAATCGTCGCATTCGTTGATTGCGAAACTTTATCCGCTTCGCATCTCTTTTAAACTAACTAAAAATAGAAAATTTACCAAAAATAATTAAATTGGAAGCCGATGGTTCAAATTAATTTTGAAAAATTCAAGTTGAACTGGTATTTTTAATTTTAATTTATTTCAAATTGATTTGAATTATGTGTTCACGGAAGTCATAAAAATAACTAGCAACTCAAATGTACATGAGCCCACACATATTTGGTAGTCGATTTTTTTCTTACAACCCCTACTGTTTTTGTAAGACTCCCTAATTATTTACACATAAACTTTTTAGGGCTTTGTTCTGTGTTCTCCAAAGCCGTTCGCAATGCGTCGATCACTTCACTTTCCGCTGTTACTGCTACCCTTCTTTCCACTCCTCGTGCATTTAGCTCTTGCAGGTTTCACGATTATCTGCTAAAAAAAAGCCATGATCTGGTGCCAATTCATGAGGTCCTGTTTTCTTTTCTACCCCCAACGAGGGGATAGAGTGATTTTTTCATTATAAAAAACGTAAAATTAGGCTCCGAAAGCACAACAACAACGACAACAACTCCATCAGCAACAACTAGTGCGAAATCTCCCGAAGAGGGAAGCTAGAAAATCACAAAACTCTCTCGAATTGCCTCGTTTTTTGGTATTGTAGATGTGTAGCAGGAGTGGCTCTCTTTTTTGTTTCCATTTTCCGAATTTCTGGTATAGCATGTAATATATGTAATATTTTGAGAAGGGGGCCAATTCCATAGGTTCTGTCCCCCCTTTTTTTACAATTTGTAAGGGGAAAACAAGGTAAAAATTTGAATTTTGCTCTTTTCACACACATCCCAACATTATGTAGATTTATTTGCTTTTCTTTTTTTTGTGTGTTTTTTCATTATAAAAACGTAAAATTAGGCTCCGAATGCATATGGGATGAAGTGTATGTAAAAGGCGCCACAGAATTCGAGCAACTCTGCAATATCCCTTTCAATTATCATTTTCACACATTGCCAATCTATTGCCGCTGCAAAAAAGGCTTGTATCGATACTCCAACGGCAAATGTTTTTTACTCAAATACTGCGGGTTTCCTCACGTTCCTGAAGGTAACCTTTGGCTGATTTTGGCTGATTTGATGGCTGATTTTGAGCGTGGCTAATTCTGAAATTATGTCGCAATTGCGTTGAATTTGGAAGTGAGGAAAGATTTTTGGTTCTGTTTGTTTTACCTCCGGCTTCCAGACTGATTTTCGTAATTCGTAATCTGAAACTGAATTCTCAGGTTCAATGAACCCGAAAAAACTAGAAATGAAACTGGAAGTAATACAACAGAGAACTATCGTAAAATGTATTTTGGGAATCGATCACATGGACCCCCTGGCAGTTTTTTCTTTGACTGCCACTGTCCAAAGGGCAAAATTCGCAAGTCAAAAACGGAATGCATAACGCACGAGGAGTGCGCGAATCCGACAACAACAACGACAACACTTCCATCAACAAGAACGGAGGCGGAATATCTCGTAAAAGAAGGTACAAATCATAAAACTCTTGAATTGCCTCGTTGTTTTTGATGCATAATAATAGGCATGAGTGTTGGGCGAGCGAAAATAAAAATTTTTAAAAAATTTTCGGAATTCGACATTCCGAAACTCAAAATGGCCGGAATTAGGATGGGAAAATAACCACCTGGCAGGCAGTAAAAATGTTTTGTTACCATTTATTTGCGGATTTTTTACTTAAAAATTTCCACTACCCTGAAAATTTACATGAAAACAATGCATATTCGGCACAAAATTTCCATTTTTAGCCTCCGACGACGCGGAAACACCTGCGTTGGTGGTGGATTTGTGTAGGCGGTGCTTTGGGCGCGCAGGCGCTTCTCGGCACTCTTGTGCTGGGCGCGCGGTACGTTTGGCGAAAGCGCGGCGAGCGGGCGGCTCGCGCGCAGCTGCCGCTATGCGCGGAGAGTGGCATCCGCAGCGAAAAGTGTGTCTCAATTTCTGCTGCGTAAAAACGAATATTTTTTTTGCTGCTGATTGAGCTGCAATGTGCTTTTGTGAACAAGCTGCTTTTTGTAAAATATTTAAAGGAAAAAAATTTTCAATTCATTTTAAATGAAGTTAATCTTATGCCAACAATTTGCATAAGGAATGTACAGAAGCACCAATCAATTTTAAGTTCATTTGACCACGACACTTTAATTTTTTTAACACAACGCTGGCTGGCATCAATAATTTATCACATATGTCATCGATAAAAACATCAAAAAGGAAAAAATCGATGAGGCTTGCGCGTTTTTGCGGCCGTTGTCGCGCCCACTTGCGTTTCGGCCCGACTTTGGCACCTCAGTCATCGGCATTGGCGCGCTATCAGTGGCGCGAACCGCACTAGTCGACGCGTGTTCACGTGACCTAATCGAACGCGATGCGCTTTTGCTGGCGGGGCGGCTAATTGGCGCTCGTATCGTGCTAGTCTTTGGGCCTAGAAATTTGGCAGCTACACAAATGTATCCCACGTCAAATGGCGCACCGGTTTGCTTGCGATATGCGCAGAATATTCGCTGGTCTTTGCCGCAGTGCTGCTTTAAATCAATAACGCCAAAGTCCAACGGTCCCACAGTCCGCAAGGGAAAGTATTCGGCTATCGTCTCGCACGTCTAAAAGTGTATTTGCGACGAAAAGCGAACAAGAATCAGGAATCATCACATGTATGAACACAGAACCTCGTTCATGTGACGCTTAGCCTTACAGCGATCGCTAAAGCAGGCGTGGCGCACGCTAACGTAAAGCACAGCGGCGGCCAACACTACACGGCCAATCCTGGACGTCATCCTCATTTTCCACTACGGTATTGCTGGATGAATGCGCTGTTAAATATTAAAAAACCAGAATTTATTTTTATATTAATTCTGCGCAGCTCACAAGTTTTAACGATGTGAAAATTTGTGCTCACCTGAGGAGAGTGCGCCCGCCCCGTTCATCCCCGGGCTGTTTGCGCTTGTTTTTTTTTCTGCATGGCGATTTTCCCCCTCTCCCCCGTCCCCGCGCGATTTGCCAGCTCTTCCGGGCTAGGTGCGCCACTCCCAGGCGAGTTCATCCCTATCCGCATGATTTGCGCCTCACATATTTGCGCCCCTTCCCCTTTCCCCCACATTTTCCCGCGAAAAAAGGAATGAGAAAAGGAAAAAAACGAATCTCCGACGATTTGCGTCCCGCAATTTGCGCTACCATAATAGTTACAGTGTGCATATGTCCGATGAGTTCAGTTCTCCATAGAAGCAAATCGTCGAACTTCCGCGGCAAAAATTTTCTTATTATATCTTACTTTTTATTATCATAACTTTCGAAATTGTTTACCGTGGAGCGGGAAATAATACCGCGGAGAGCGGGAAATAATACCGCGGAGAGCGGGAAATAACAATGCCAAGTGCAGTTGGAGTTTCGGTTTTTTTTTTCTTGTTTTTCTCACAAGTTTTCCATTATCGGAAAGTCCACCACACATTTTCGATTGAGAAAAAAATTGTAAAATTTTAGAGAGAGGCAAACAAAAATGAATCATATGTATGTATGTAATTTTAGTGGTCTTCTTCTGTCCACTTTCAATTAGGCAAATTTTCTTTATAAGTACTACTACGTTATATTTAAAAAATTTAAAAATATTATAAAAAATGAAGAGAAAATTTGGATAGATTGATGGATGGATGGATGGATGGATGGATGGATGGATGGATGGATGGATGGATGGATGGATGGATGGATGGATGGATGGAT
>SAUE01000340.1:79685-95181 GCA_009724625.1 Deladenus siricidicola | reverse complement strand
GTCTATTTCTAAAAACATGTATGTATACATGTATGCATGTATGTATTCCTTCTAATAGCAGCACACACATTTATTGTTTCAGGTGGATTTGCGCTAGAGCGCGCAAACATTTTCTCGCCATGCGCGGCGACAGCGGCGGCGACAGCGTCCAACTTCTCATCTACATTCGCGCGCCCTGGCGGTGGAGCGCGTCGACGAGCGCGCTCACCGCGCTGCTACTCGCCTTCTTGGCGACGCACGCGTTCTTTAGCGCGCAATTGGACGCGAAAACTGTCTTCTTGTGCTTTCCCTCACTAATTCAGTGGCTGCCCGTGCCAATTACGCTCTTGATTTTCGTCGAACTACGGTATTTGCAGGTTGAGAAAGTGCCATTTTGAAAGAATCCTTCTTGTTGATTGTGCACTCATGAAAAATTGGTTTGTATAGTATTGTTGTATAAATTTTTTGAGTAAAAAATTCCTTTTTCTGAGAAAAAATTTAAAAATTTAAAATTTAAAAAAATTTTCAACTCTTCGAAAAAAAATTAAAAAATTGTCGAATTAAGTAATTTCATAAATTGTTTTTTTTTGTCGAAATTTTTTTGTTTGTTTTACCAATAAAAGTCTTAGCGTTACTGCTCTTCTACTACATAATGTATGTGTAAAAATATGTATATATGTACTACTACGCGCAACTTTTTTACGCTAGATGTTTGTTGCCTGGCGCGGCGAAGCGAAAAGTGTTGGAATACGACCATCCGCCCGCAACATCTTCCCCTTACATTCCATAATAATGCTATGCACAATAATTTCTCTAATAAATCTACAATAAATTCCTTACTAAATTCTACTGTAAATTCCGCGATAAATTTTACTGTAAATAGTTTACACTAAATTCCGCAGAAAAGAAAAGGAAGTCCCAAATTCCACAAAAAATGAAAATCAACCGACAGAACGAATTAGAAAAAAAAAGTTAAAGTCACCAGTGGATATCAATTTGAAAAAAGTTCAAGTCCAAAATGTGCATACAATAAGGTTAAACTACTCAAATATGTATAAATACAGTAACGTCAAACCGTTGCATCATTTTTTTAAACTAATTTCAAAGAATTGTTTTTTCTGCTTTTCTATCCCTTCCATTCATTATCTGTTTTTACTTTTCGTTGTAAATTAATGCATAGTTTGTACCTTTTGTCAAAATAAAAATTTAAAAAAAAATTGAAGTCGCTGGTCCTTGAGGAGCGTCGTACCTTTACACCTCCTCCACATCTCTTCCACCCCCTTCCTCACCTCCTCTCACATCTCCAAATTTTTCCAATATAAATTTTTATATAAAATTTCGAATATTTTTTCGATTTGTTTTTCTCTCACACTTTTTTTTGTATTTGTTTTTACACGAAAAAGTATAAAACAAGAATTATGCAAAAACAAAGCGAATTTCTGAGACAAAAATTATTTAATTGGCCAACTTTTTTTTGTATTTTTTTCGCTTTGAAATATTTTGCGAAAAAAAATAAAAAATATTTTTCAAATTTTTATAAAAATTTCTTAATAATTAAGTCTACAGTAAATTCTACAATAATTTCCCCAATAAATTTTACATTAATTTCCCAAAAAATTTTTAATTAAATTTTACAGTAATTTTTTAATAATTCTACAGTAAATTCTACAGAATAGAATTGGAATTCCCCAATTCCACACTAAACTCGTATACAGTAACTTCTACGGTAAGCGAAATGTCACCGTACGAAATGATTTTCCACTGGGAGGAGTTCTACTACTACTACAATTGCACGTTCTACGACGTGAATACGATACCGGTGGAGACGCGGCGAAACTACGCGCACGCCACCGTACTCCTCGTCGCGGGCATTTTCGTCGAGGTATGTATTAACTGTGTTTATGCACGTATGCACGACCGACCGCTTCTTCTTCGCTTTACTCGGGATACTACCGGATTATTTCCTTTTTGCTAAAATAAAAATAAAATTTTTCGCCACGCGAATAAAAAAAATGGCGCACGCGACAACTTCTCGCTTAGAGATTTGTAGACTTTAGTTTGTGGCACGCAAAAAATTTAATTTGGAATTTTAAATTACTTCCGAATTGAATGGCTTTTTAGCCCCATTTTTTCTAACTTTTTCTTTCGAATGTTAGAAAATTATTGGAAAATTACCGTACCCCTACCCCCCCCCCCATTTTTAGAAAATTACCAAAAAAGGTTTGAAAAATAGGCTTTAAAATGGGAAATATATTCCTGATCGATAGTAATTTTAAATTTTTTATGCATTTTACATCTTCACACAAACATTGCAGATCAATTCACATCAAATTATCACAAAAAGAGTACGGTAGTTAATGGGGGAGGGGTACGGTACATGCTTATGAGGCATTTGGATATGGCCATTGAATTGAGAATTCTAATGGAATCAATTAAAGTACATGCACCTTGAAAACTTTCTTCTCGCACAGATCATCTACCTACCGTGTCTGTGGGCGCTCTACCGTCTCAGCGGCGAGCGCGACGCGCCCTCCTGCTATCGTATCATGCTCTACCTCGGCTGTCTGGAGTGTGTGGCGGTGGTGATTCCGAGCGCGTTCGCCGCCTACTTCAGCGCGACGGGCGTCGTCTACTGCTCGACGCCCGTGTTCATGTACGTCGTGTGCGAGTTCTCGATGGGTGAGTTTTTCAAAAAATCACGATCCGGCAGTGTTGGCTGAGTGATCTCAGAAAAATGGTAAATTGTTGCCAAAAAAACTGAAAAATAAAAACAAAACATTTGAAAAAAATCCACCACTGATGTCAGGGTGATCAGGGTTGATCAACCCCCACAACGACTCCTTGATTAGGGTTGGACGGAAGTGAAAATTTTTAATTTTTAATTCCGAGACTTGTCTCTCAGCATACCGAGAAGAACAATTGAGGAGACGCGGCGAAACTATAAAAAAATTTTTTGTAGTTAAAAAGTAACCAAATTTCTGAAAATTTTCGATTTTTTTTTCGATTTAGGAAAATAAAAAAATATTATACATACATACATACATACATACATACATACATATGTAGCTGCCTGGTACGCGGAGGGCGTTACGGTAGTGATCCTGGCGCTGAATCGGTGTACGGTGAGCGTGGACGCGCTGTTGGCGAGCCGACTGTTCAGCGCACGCGCCATGAAGCTGTGGCTGTGGGCGCCGAACGTGGTGGGCGTGGCGTTCGTGTTCTTCTCGCCGCCCAACATCTACAGCCCCATCGACGGCTCCACCTACTACAACCCGCATCGGCGCTACGCCGAGGACCGCGAATATGTACGTATATGTATATTAGAATACATATATTATGTATATGTATACATATGTGTATTACGTGTATGTGTATGTGCGCAGATAAAAAATATGTTTGAATATATATTTGTGTATGTGTGTATACCAGGGGTGTAACAACTTTGGATTTTCGGAATTTACCGAAAATCGAAAGAGCTTTCAAAGTACCATAACTTTTTTTAAATGAACTTTTTTGAATTTTTCTTTGAATTGTTTTTTGGCGTTAACGTAGGCTATATTTTCACTTTTTAATGAACTTATTTTGTTCATTTTCAACAAAGTTACAGTACTTTGAAATTTACTAAAAATTACTTTCGATTTTCGGCATTTTCGGCGAATTTCGAAAATCGAAAGAGATTTTCAAAGTACTGTAACTTTGTTGAAAATGACAAAATAAGTTCATTAACAAATGAAAATATAGCCTACGTTAACGCAAAAAAATAATTCAAAGAAAAACTGAAAAAAGTTCATTTTGAAAAAAGTTATGGTACTTTGAAATCTCTTTCGATTTTCGATTTTCGGTAAATTCCGAAAATTTCCGAAAATTGTTACACCTCTGGTGTATACATATGTGTGTGAGTGTATGAACGTTAACTATGTGTGTATCATCGATAAGCGATGAAAATGAAATGATTATCAATAATATATAATGATATGATATTATGTATATTGATATGATCATATCACATATATTGATATAATAATATATTGATATTCTCTCTCGCTCTCTCCCTCCCCCTCTTTCTCTCTCTCTTTCTCTCTCTCTCTCCCTCTCTTCTATCTATCTTTTATAAATATTGTGATGAGTAGTAGGAAATTTTTTTTGCGATTCCTGTGGTATGTTGGCATACATATGCGGCTAATGTAGATTTTTTACAGTACCACTCTCGCCTCAACAAATACTACAATATCTCGCTGGTGTTCGTGATCATCATCATCTACTCGATATTTTGCGTGGCAATTTTTCGAAAATTTCGCAAAAGTACCGGCGACAAATCCTCGAGAAAACTCTACCTCGAACTGCGGGTATTTTTCAACATTTTTTTTATTTATTCTTTTTTATTCTATGTACAATACAATATGTACATAATATCTCTATATATACATCATCCGCTTTTACGTGACGGTGATGATTCATCAGCTTTTGCGAAAAATGATTTTCGTAATTTCCTAATTCCTATCGTATAACACCGACATTTTTCTATCGTAGTTTTTGCCCCATCTCTCTCTCTCTCTCTCTCCCTCTCTCTCTCTCTCATCGACCATCCATTTCCATAGTATGTAAAATTTAGTGAAATTTGTAGAATATTTTCAGATTTCCATGCAAGTTCTGGTGACGTGCTCGATGGTGATGATGACGTCGTTCGGCTTCATCTACACAAAACTGCTCAATTCTTTCGCCTTTTTCGTAATGGTGTTCTACATTCTGTACCAAGGTGGGCACTGTATTACATTATGTACCAAAGTGGGTACTGTTCTACACTTTGTACCAAGGTGGGTACTGTATGTATTAATTTGTCCAAATAAATTTAATTTAATAAATTTAAATTATTTTAACTTCCATAAAAATTCCAAAAGTAATGAGATTTGCTTAAAAGTTTGTAGAAAGCCTTGTACAGTAAGCCCTTACAGTAAGGCCAGCCAGACCTCGTAAAAGAACTATCACCAAAGTTTCCTTACCTATGCAGAATCGAAAATCGGTTTTGGTTATTCAAAACTTTTGTTTAAAGCGCGGTACAGAAAGCCATATACAGTAAGCCCTGCGACGGCTCTGGGCCAGGCTGGGCGTAATTACGAAAAATTACATATTTTCTTAATCGTAATTTCGTAATTGACTATCAAAAAATTAAAAAAAAACCAATTTTTAATATACTTCTGAAAATATATGACATTTATGCAAATACAATCGCAAATTTTAGGCACGCCGGCGCTAATCTACTTGTCGATGAACGCGGCGGTGCGCCGAATGGTGTTCGTGCGCAGCGGACTATGCAAATTCCTGCCGGCGCGATGCTACGCGCCGCAGCGCGGCACACGCAGCGCCGCCGTCACCGCCATCGACGTGCGCACGGTGATGACGATAGGCGCGCTGGCGACCAGCACGCTACCCTACGGCGTGAAGCAGCGAGCTAGAAGTGCGGCCGGCAAGGAGACGCGGCGCGCCACTCGCTCGGGTACGGCGACCAGCCGCGTGGCAAAGTTGCGCCCGCTAGCGCGAATGGCGTCGTATCCACTGCATATAGGATAATTTATGGTGTGTGATACGGTAGTGGACGATACGGTAGTAGCGCGGATTGGGACCAGTGAGATTCAAAGTTCACAAAAATCTTATTTTATTTGGCACAAAAATCTTATTTTATTTTTTATAATAAAACGAAATTAATTAGTTTTTTTTTAATTTTTGTTATTTTCAATTTTCTGAAAATATTGAGAAAAACATATCAATTGATAGGTATAAAATATGTGATTTATTGGATTTTATTAAATAAATAAAAATTTGGTGCAATAATTTATATTTACAGAAAAAAAAACAATAAAAGAAAAATAAATAAAAAGTTTTGAGCCTGGAGTGAGTCGAACACCCGACCTTCTGGACTGGAATCAGACGCGCTACCATTGCGCCACAGGCTCACTTGCAAGGTTTTCACGTTTACTTGTACAAAAGTCAATTAAAAATTTTTGCATTTGTAATGCAATTTTTAAAAAATTAAAATACTTAATTTTTATTTTTTTTCAATTTAAAAAATATTTTAATTAAAATTAATATATTTTGATATGGAATCCTATTAATTACACATTCGCCTTTTCGAATAACCGAATTTTATGTGTGAACTTTAAGAAGATTACTGATCAGGTTTAAAACCAACCAAATATGTGATGCTTTCTCTTCAGTCTATCGATTCTCTTTTCTTCGCTATTTTGCGTTTCGCTATTTTGCGTTTCTCCTCAAAACAAACAAAACAAACAACCTTCAACCAACAATATTCCAAATAGTCTTGATATGTATATACAACCAAATCGTCTTGCGCTGCTGCTGCTGATGATGATGGCGATGGCGATGATGATGATGATGTTAGTCGACGGTGATGCTGACGGAATAAAAGGGAAAACTTTTTGAAAATTCGATTATCTCTTCACCCCCCCCTCTACGATTTGAAAAGTGATTCAAGAATTGAATCTGCACCGCAAATACAAACGGCTTTGAGTTATGTCCGCGGAAAAATTTCACCGCAAAAATTTGATCGCCTTTCATTACTTACCTTAAATTTCTTTTTGTCTTTTGAAATTTCACACATTTTTAATTGGAATCCAAGTAGGAATGAAAGAAAGCCTCGTCTTAGCCCCCAGCCAGCCGGCCAGACCCAACGAACCAACTACATAAATATTTATTTAAATTCAAATTTGAATAACTTTTGAGTATTTTCTACAACTTTTACATCGAATTTCCACTGAATTTCCATTTCGATGACCATAAACTTTTACCGTACCCCAATCAACTACTGTATTTCGTTAACTACCATATCTCAGCAGAAACAGCCGCTTTACAATTTAGTGGATTTGTGCGTTAGGATACTTTTTTTTAATTTTCACATAAAATTTCCATTGAATTGAAATTTTTAATTTGATGCCGTGTCAAAATGCCTCATACGTGCTTCTATTGTACCCCCATTGACTAACGTACTGCGTTAACTGTGGTGACTTAGGGTCGGTTTCCGTTGAAGACCACCACCACCCAGCAAGCCTTATATCCATCAAGCCTTACATCCAGTAAGCCCTACAGCCTTACAGACGATTAAGAGCTCTCTAGCACATCAAAAAATTTTAATTAAAATTCCTCTTTTTCAGAGATTAGTGTGCTGAGAGATTTTTGTCTTTCTGCCAATTTGCGCCGTCTCGTCAGCACGCTTCGTCGCGGATTTGCACTTTTTGCGGTGATCATCGAGAATTGAATAAACAATTTCACCCATTAAAAGATTTTTTTTCTTTTTGTTGGCGCCGACGTCCACACGACTCAGACAAGACAATTAGCACCAATTCAAAAAGTAATTAAAATAACCTCGTCCCATTCCCCCTCCCACTCACTTCTCTGTTTCTCTAGCCATCTCTCTCTCCCCCGCACACTATCTCTGTCTCTATCTCATTCCTTTTGGGTAATCGAAAAGAAGGTAATCGGAATGGCAGTGCTGACCGAATTATTTTTATTTAATTTCCCACTTTTTGCGAACATTTTTGAACGAAAAAAAGAGGAAAGAAAGAGAATTTGAACCTAATCGAATGAATTTTTAATTTAAATAGCTTTCTGAAAAAAACAAATTTTTGTTAAATCAACTTTGTGTCATCTTGTGGCGCTTAAACGAATTATCGCTTTAAAGAAACACATTTTTCAATGATGTGTGTGGGGGGTGTGTGTGAATTGTCTGACAAACTGTCTATGGACTGGACTGGATGGCTGAGTGGCTGTGGGCTGTCTGCGGGCTGTTTGTAGGCTATTTGTGGGTTGGCTGTGGGCCAGTTGTGGACTGCCTGTGGGCTGTCTGTGGGAGGTCTGTGAACTGGCTGCGCGCTGTTTGTGGACTGCCTGTGCGGGCTGTCTGCGAGCTGTCTGTGGGCTGCTTGTAAACTGTCTGCATAGGCTGGCTATGGTCTGTCTGAGATATGGGATGGTTTTGGGATCGATGACTGTCTGTTGGCTGTTTGTGGGTTGGATGTGGGCTATTTGAAGTTTGTCTGAGCTATAGGCTGGCTGTGGACAGCCCGCGGAATGGCTGGCTGGCTACCTGTTCTCAATGAACTGGCTGTGAGCTCTCTGTAGACCGCCTGGCTGATCGGCTGTCGGCTGTCTGTGGACTAGATGACTGGCTGTAGGTGTTTGATGTTAAATAAACTTAATGGAAAAGGTCAGCAAAAAATTTTATTTCTATTTTTTCTTCTATCAAAACTTTCAAATTGCAAATTTCTTCGCAAAACTTTTTTTGTGGTCAACTTTTTTTCCATTTTTTGTTACAAATTTCGCCACCGTTTTGGACGACTAAAAGTACAATATTTAGAGAAAGGGTGGTGGGAGGGGGGAGGGNAGCGGTGAATTGTCTGTGAAAAACATTTTTCATTCATAATCAAATACATGAAAATATTTTGTCTTTTTCTCTGCACATTTTTCGATAAAAATTTTTATTTAAATTTTTTTATTTTTGAACCTAGCCAACTAATTCTTTGCCGAGACTTAAAAAAACTCTATACATAAATTTGTCTCCTGATGGAAATTGTTTTTCAAGTTTTTCATTTTTGAACCTAGCCAATTATATTCATGGCAAAGCTTAGTAAAAAGAGCAAAAGTGGCAGGTCGCCGCGCCGGTTTAAGGTACGCTAAGGTGTAGTTAAGGAACGTTAAGGTGTAGAGTTGTCGACCGACTAATTTCGTTTAGAAATCACTGAGTTACGCTCATTTATGTAAATTGACCAAAAACGAAAATACCGTTACTTTGACTAGAAATCGGTTTGAGACCGGAGTGGCAGCATTCCCTCAACTAGGATAACATTCGAGTATAAAATGGTCACCAAAAAGGTCTCCCCCTATTTAGATCGTAATAGTTTAGCGAAGAAAATTAAATAATTTTTGAATTTTTTTTCAAGTTTTATGAAATTTTTCATTTCGTTTGAACCAGTGTTTCCAAATTTTGGCTAAAGTTGAATTTCGACTTTCCCTTTTCGCCTTTTTTCTATCGCAGACGGCACTGCGCGATATTTCGGTTTCGGACATCCTTGATTACACAGATCAACATAATCGTTTTTAATGTGCTATCCGCTGACATATCGATCGCTCTCGTTGATGGGATGGACGGACACTCGGGCAATCCAGAAAAGCGCGGGTGAACTCGAAATTTAACTCTAACCAAAATTTGGAAACACTGCTTTTTTTGAACCTATTCGAAATTTTTGATCAATTTGAAAATATTGCTTGCCTTCTTCCGTTTTCTGTAATTTTCAAACCTTCTTGTGAATTGAATGGCGTATGTGTTGTGTATAGTTGTGTATTGTGTGTGGTGTATGTATAATTTGCGCAATTCGACATTTTGTTTTTTTATGAACTTTTGCGCGAATTTTTTCACTTTTTTTCTATTTTTACATATTTTTGACTCAAAATGCTTCGCCCACATTTGCGTCAAAGCACAAACAAACAAACAAATGTTTTGTAAAGGCAAATTTTTTCAATTTTTTTGAATTTTTTGAAACATTTTTTCCATATTTTTTTTAATTTTTGTAAATATTTTTTCATTTTTTTTTTTGAAAATAATTCCCAAATTTTCTTCATTTCCTCATTATTCAATTTAATTCGCTTTTTTACTTCATTTTTTTGCTCGATTTGATGCAAAAAAAAATCGCGGCCAATTTTTTGTTTGACATATTTTCATTGAAGAATTTCAAAATTTTTCGCAATTTTTTGAGTGATTTGACCTTGTACGGCGATTTTTGTGAATTTTTATCTTCGATTAATTTTTGATGAACTTTTTTTGTGTTTCATTAAAGTTTTCATCTAATGGGTTTAGTTCAGCAATCGGTTTAGTAATCGGTTCAGCAATGGGTTTCGTAATCGGTTTATCGGTTTAGTAATCGGTTTATTAATTGATTCATGAGCAATCGGTTCAGCAATGGGTTTATAAGTTTTTTGTTTCATAATGCACTATTATGTAAAAAGATTATAAACCCCAACCCTGACCATATAATATAGTTTTTAATAGACTTAACATAAACACACAATTTTACACACACATACACATATACACACGCATTGTCTCTTTCAGCATGATAGTGAGGAGGAGTACGGTATTCGCCATAGCGAGTTCGACACCGATTTTCGCGGTGCTCGCCAATTATTTCGTCATATTTCTTCTTCAAACGCTTCTCGTCGGTCAGCTCTTCGAGGTTTGATTGTTTTCTTTGTGATATCCCAACTTTGCCTTCTTTCTGTCTCTGCTGTCACGTGTCCATTTGGCCATTTTTAAAATATTAAAGAAGAAATCGAAAGAAAGAGTAAGAGAGAGCGAGAGTAAGAGAGAGAGAGAGACAAAGAGAGACAGAGAGAGAGAGAGAGAGAGAGAGAGAGAGAGAGAGAGAGAGAGAGAGAGCGAGCGTAAGAGAGAGAGAGCGAGAGTAAGAGAGAGAGAGAGAAAGGGAGAGAGAGAGGGAGAGAGGGAGAGAGAGAGACAGAGAGACAGACTGACAGACAAAACATTTTCAAAATTTAAAAGAATTAAAAAAGCTCAACTTTTTGTTCAAAAAAGAATTTAATGAAATTTTACTACGATATACATATTATATACGATATTATGCTGTGTACAGTAAATATCAGAAATTTTTGTGTTCGTTCCAGTTGCTACCGTTGGCGCTGGCGCAATTCGAGGAGGGCGGCACGGAGGTGGCAGAGGTGCGCCAGCTTCTCAACGACATCAAAATCGCGTCGATCAAGAAGTTCGGCGCTTTCTCCGACTATGTAAGCCACCGTTATTACCATCACCTCAACAACCACCACCAAGACCAAGACCACCGCCTCGGCGAGTCGGGCGGCGTAAACCTCACCGAGGTCTCCCAGCCTTTTCTGATCTTTTGACGAGCGTATGTAATGAGCTGTATGCCCCTAGAAATGTTCTAAACCACATATTCCCCACCCACCAAATAACATCACGGCGAACGTATGAGAACTCTGAGTACCGTAGTTTTCGAGCTACGGTGATCGCAATTAAGGTAGAGGCACGACCTTTACTCACCCCACCCCGCACCCCCCCCCCTGGGGGGGACCGGGGCTGTGCGTAACTACAAATTACGAAAAAACGCCCGTAATTACGGTAGTGTTTTGGTGTACGATATTTTTATGAAAAATTTTTCATATTTCTATTTAGAGAAGCCCTTTCTTCTTCGATAAAGTATTCTGCGCATTTTCAGAAAAATATGAAAAATTGGATTTTTTTTGTTAAATTTTTTGATAGTCAAATTACGAATTACGGAATTACGGGGTTTGTGAGCACTTAATTTTTCGTAATTACGCCCAGCCCGGATGGGGCACCACGCATCTGATCGTGAGTCATAATGAATCAGTGAATTCACAACCTTAATGCCTGAATGGGTGGGGACCACGCCTCCGATTGTGAGCCAAAATGAATCACAATAAAACAATCGTAATACGCCAATGCGCGCCAATTGTCTAGGACCCGACGCTGTTTCGCGCCCGCCAGTCGCTGAAGCCGGCGACCTTCGACGACGGCACCGAGGCGACGGCGAACCGCGAGGTGGCCGAGGACCTCTTCGAGAACGATATCGTCCTCACGCTACCACAGGCGAAGAACATTCTCTCCGAGGTTCAAGCATGTACGGTACTCTCTCTCTTCCTCTCACTCTCTCTCTCTCGCCTACGATAATTTGAGCTTGGATTAAATAGAAATTAATTATTATAATTAATGCAAAAAATTTGAGAGTAAAAAACAATTTTTTTTTAATTTAAGACTTTTCGCCGCTGAAAATTGAATTTTTAGCCGCGCCGCCGCCGCGCGTCCGACGGCCGAGACGTCAGGCGGCGCCCGCGCTCAGCTCCTTCTGGACGACGCTCGACATTCCATTCGTCTTCCAATACTCGGACGGTTGGTCGATTTAGTGCACATACACTACACAATTAAAACAATGAGGCTTTTAGCGGATTGGCAGAGATTGATTCGCAACGCGCAGGCGCACATTCAGACCGAGACGTGCGTTCGCTTCCACCAGGTCAACAACGCGTCAGCGCCGCTGCCGCGCGACTACCTACAGTACATTCGCGGCTCCGGCTGCTGGTCGAACGTTGGCCGCGTGGGCGGCCGCCAGCAGGTCTCCATCGGCTACGGCTGCGATGCGGTAGCAAATACAATATTTACAATTTTATGCATTAAAAATTTAAATATTTGAAAAATTTGGAGCTCTTGACATATGTACATATATGTATACATATGCTACTGTACTACATATACATATGTATCAGGAGTGTTAGCGTTTGCGATTTACGAAAAATCGTAAAATTTGTGTAAATTTTTCAAAAAAACTTTTCATTAAATTTACCTTTACAACTTTTGTGCAAGTAAATTGAAATTTTTGAATTCATTATGCAAAAAAGGTCGAAATTATTGAAAAAATCATATTGGCGAACCCTCGAAATCGGTCAAACAAAAATGAAAAAGCAGCAAAAAAGCGAAGAATTTTCTTTAAAAAATAGAAAAAATTCGAAAAAAATAAAGAATAATTTTCGAGCCTTCACACGTAAACACAATATGTATATTGTGTTGATATCGTTGATCGTTGAAGTAGACTCAAGTCGGTTATATGTACATATAGTTATGTGTACTCTTTTTTTTGTATTCAGCTGGGCGTAGTGGCGCACGAGACTTTGCACGCGTTGGGGCTTTGGCACGAACAGTCGCGCTCGGACCGCGACTCTTACATCGCCGTCAACTACGACGACATCTATCCCGTATGTGTTGGATTTCACATAAATTGATGTCTTACGGCTTATACATACTAGCTACAGTATGCTGCAGATACTGGCTACAATATCATACAGATATTCGCTATAGTATGCTACCACAATAGCTACAGTATGCTACCACACTATTTATATATACATACATATCAAAATATGCTAAAGATTTCTACTGCCGCGCACCGTAACGATAGTTTACGGTCCATAAGCCAAAAAGTATATATGCTGGGAATAGACGAAGCGTGGCTATTCGATTACAATCATATTCAGGGCACTCAAAGCAATTTCGAGAAGCGCAGCCCGGCCACTAGCGACAATATGGGCCAACCGTACGATCTGGGCAGTGTGATGCACTACGGCTCTCGCTCATTCAGCACCGACTACAATAAGTTCGCATTTGCATACAGATTATATGTGACTAATTTGTGCGTGGATCAACACTTTCTCTAACCCTAAAGCGTCAACATTTAGAATAGGTGTAAAACATTTCAAAAAGAGTACAGTGTTTCCAAAGTTAATTTAAGATTAGCTAAAGTTAAATTTCCACTTTCCTGCACTTTTTTCTATCACCACTCTACTGTCTTCGTGATTTGAGTATTTTTGATTACACATATCACATAATCATTTTAATGGACTATCCGTTGACATATCGATCATCTACATTCATGGGATATTTAGGGGTTCCAGAAAAGCAAAAAAAAAGAAAGTGAAAATTTAATTAATTTTGTAAACATTGCTCAAGTCACAGCCCTGCTCGAAACCGCGAGAATATCCTCCCTCAATTCAATTATCTAATACAAACATTTTTAAACTACATATGTTCATATAATAGAATTCATCAATGTTAAATTTTAAAAATTTTATTAATATTTTTTGCGAATATTTTTGTTTCAAAATTATTTTGCGAGCGAGAAGAAAGTCAAAAAATTCACTTTTCCAAGCATATGAGCCTGTGGCGCAATGGTAGCGCGTCTGATTCCAGTCCAGAAGGTCTGGTGTTCGACTCACTCCAGGCTCAACATTTTTTTCGTTTTAAATTTAAATTTTTGGAAATGAATTTTTTGTCAAATAATTTTTAATTTTTTTATAATATTTTTTTTATTTTACATACACATACATATATGTAGGTATTCATTGGTGACGCGCGACAAGACCTACCAACAAACCATTGGCCAACGTCAGGGCATTTCGTTCAAAGACGGCAAAATGATCAACCTTCGCTACTGTAACAGTAAGTGTTGTATCGAATTTTATGGAGAAATTCAACATAATTTGAAAAAATTACGTGCAAACTTTCTATTTTCATCATTTTCGAATTATTTGAAGCCGTTGCATATGTGTAAAAATACAATATCAATATCACCAAACTACGAAAAAGTCAACATTTATAACAGCGGAAAATTCAATAATTATTTATAAACAAACAAAAAAGGTACGATTTGTTCAGAGATTTGCTCGCGGCCGCTGAATTGCCTCAACGGTGGCTATACGAACCCCAACGACTGTGGGCGATGCAAGTGCCCCGACGGCTACGCCGGCACGCTCTGCGACAAAATCCCTGCCAGCAGTTAGCATCATTCTCAGTTTATTCGCTTATAAACACTACTTTTTATGTACATACAACTGTAGCCCTCACAAAAGTGACAAAACGAATTTTATTGATTAGAAAAAGAATTTTTTAAGGAAAAATTGAAAAAATATAAAAAAAATTTCTAAAAAAAATTTCTGAAAGTAATTTTTTTGATAATTTTAAAAATATTTCCAACAATTGTTTTCTTTTTGGGTTATTCCTCTGTGCTCGAGGACTTCGATGGCGCCTTTCTTGGAGAATTTACACAAAAATTTATGCCAAATTTTATAATTTTTTAAAGCGCAATAAATTTTGTACATGCATACCAGGGGTGCTAACATTTTTTCGATTTACGAAATTGAAAATTTATTTTCGTAGCACCCCTGATGTATATACACAAACATGTGTGCGTGTGTGTGTGCTTTGCATGATGCATGAGAAATGTGTTTGTGTGTCATCATATAGCTCCGTACATACATATGTATTATTGCAGACGTGGTGCAGTGTCGCGGCGGCGAGTACACCGCGCAGACGCGCGCCTACGCCCTGCGCAGTCCGTACGTGACGGCGCGCACAAAGTGCTACTACCGTATCCGGGTATGTGTGTGTGTACATACATATGTGGTTCTTGGTCAATAAAATAATAAAAATTTGCTCTTCTCAAAACGTTTTTCATTCGGAAATGTTTAGGCGCCCGCCAACATGAAAGTGGAGATTAGCGTGACGCAGGTGAGCTTTCCCTGCAAGGACGCCTGCGACAGCTATGTGGAGATTAAGTACAAAAAGGACAAGATAGCAACAGGTATAAATCCATCGTAACCACCTTCGACTGAAGATTTGCAAAATAAAAAATATTAAAAAACTTTGCTAAAAAAAATTTGCAAAAATTTGGACTAAAATTATTCGAAAATTTCTCTTTGTATATATATACCAGATTTTGGGATGGAAATTTTTCAAAAAAATATCTACATCAAAAACTCACACTTTTCGTCAAAATCTCGTACTATTTCGTAACTCGTCATTCCTGACCGCTATCCCTCTCCCCCTCATGTTCTATACGACACTCACCCCAACCACCCCCCCCCCCCCTCTTCTGTCCTATGAGCTCTTCCCCCCCTCATCTTCTCT
>SAUE01000340.1:54674-67789 GCA_009724625.1 Deladenus siricidicola | reverse complement strand
TGTGTGTGTGTGTGTGTGTGTGTGTGTGTGTGTGTGTGTGTGTGTGCGCGCGCGCAGCAATAAGCTACGCAGAGAAGACAGATGAAAAAGGAAAGTAAAAGGAAATGAACCTCTTACCACACTCAAGCCACACTTGACTTAACTAGCGGCTGTGACGGGGATAGGGAAACGCCGCTGCGGCCTTACTTCGTAGCCAGTGGGCTGTGGCGCAGGTGGTGCATACTGCAGCATTATATATTGTACAATACATAGAGCAGATTCTAAGACACAGTAGCACCATAATCTAACAGTACCAGCTATAACAGGGGGCTACCCGCTAGGAGAGCCCTTAAATTTAGAATTGGTTTTTTTCAATTTTTTCAATTATTAGGCGTTGCCCACTACTACTACTACCGCCGGCGGCGGCGTCGTCGTCGGTGGCGATGCGTCCGACGACGCGGTCGCCGCCGCCGCCGCCGCTGCGCAAATGGCGGAGGTAGTGCGGCGGATTCGAAACGCGTCGTCGCCCACACCACTTTTTAAGCGCCAACGCGTCGGAGCCCGTCGCGCGGGCGGCGCGCAAGCGGCGGTCGGAGATTTGTTCGAGGGCGACATTCGCCTCACACTTCGCCAGGCCAGCGCAATTCTCCACGAAATTCAGGGTTTGTGGTTGCTAGTTTTGGCAGAAACTGCGCGTTTGTCAAAAAAAAGTGACAACTCTACATCAAATTCACGCCTAGACGCTTAAAATCCACGCCTAGGCTTCTCATACTTCTCATACTATAATACGAGAATCACTTAAAGCTTAAGCTCCCTAATGCGAGACGTGCCTACTCGCCTAAGGCTTAGGCTAAGCCTAACGCTCCGGCTCCGCATACATCCGCATCTGGGATGTGCGTAATTACGAGAAATTATTTTCGTAATCGTAATTCGTAATTCCGCAATTCGAAATAATTTTCGTAATGCGTAATTTCGTAATTGACTATCACAAAATTTTAATTAAAAAAATCCAATTTTTAATATTTCTCCGAAAATGCGTAGAAAGTCTTTTTTGAAAAAAAGGCCTCTCTAGAAAAAAATTTGAAAAAATTTTCGTGGAATTCTGGAAATTTTCATGAATTTCTGAAGTATTTTGTAACGAAAAATTTTTAGAAAAAGTCGAATCCAGGGGTGGCAGGAAAATAAAATTTCATTTACGTAAGGGAAAACGGAAAGAACTTTTATTTTCCGCGTGTTTGGAAAAAGGAAAATTTTAGGCCAAAAACTGGAAAATAGGAAAATAGAAACGGAAAATTTTAAAAAATGCTACACACCACCAGTGTTTTCCCATTATTTCGGCTCAAAAGAAATTCATTCGGTTCATCAAATAGTTCAAATGAAATTCATTTTCAATGAAATTCACTTGAACTTTTCAAATTCAAATCGCCAGCCAGCTGAAGTTCATCTGGAGTAGAGTTCAAGTTCAAATCGCCATTATTTCAACGTTCTAGGACAGGCGGCTACCGCGCGACGCCGACGCCGACGGCAGCGGCGACAGGCGGAGTCGCTACTCAGTTCATTCTGGCCATCGCCCACCATTCCGTTCACGTTCGGCTACACGGAAGGTAAGCTCGCTCACATATATGTATATCAGCGGTGCTGCGATAATAAAATTGCTCTATGCAGCTGTAACAAATATGTATACCTTATATACTTACCGTGGGTGGTAAAATTTGCGATTTGCGGTTTTGCGGCTTTTTTGAGCAAAAATTTGCGATTTGCCGTTGCGGGGATACCAGTAAACAAATTTTCCAATACGAATTTTTCTTATAAAATGTTTTTATAAGAAAATTTTTTATAAAAAAAGTACCGTTTGCGATTTTGCGGCTTTTTTGAGCAAAAATTTGCGATTTGCGAAAAAAAAATTATTTGCGCTATTCGCAAAAGCGATTTACTGTTCCCTAGCACTTTTGCGTGCATTTTTTCTTTTGTTTTTTATCCGGAATTCGAATTTTTAAAAATTACTAAATTTTTAATTTTCTGTCTTATTTGCTTACGCGTACTCGATGCAGCTTTTATTATAAATAATTATTATAATCTTCAAAACCAACCACATTCATTTAATTTTATTTATTTATTATATATATATATATATATATATATATATATTATATATATTTATTTTTTTAGCGTCATGGCGCGCGGCGATCTACCGCGCGCACGCGCACATTGCCGCGCACACGTGCGTGCGCTTTCGCGAGTACGCGGCCACCGCCGGCACACCGCCACCGCCCAGACAACATCTGCGCTACGTGCACGGTAGCGGCGGCTGCTCGTCGTGGGTAGGGCGGACGGGCAGCGCGCAGCGCGTTTCCATCGGATCTCTTTGCACTTCTGTAATTTTTTTTTTAATTTTTCACAAACAAATTTTTCAAAGAAAAAATTTTATTTTTCTTTTTTTCTCTGGTTTTCTCTTTTTTTCCTTTTCTTCTTTTTTTCTATTCCTTTTTTTCTTTTTTCATTCATTATTCTCTCATTTTTTTCTTTCTCTACTCTTATTGTCTCACTTGTTCTCTCTTTCTCTGTTCTTTTTTTTGCTTTCTCTCTTTCTCTTCTCTTCTTCTCTCTCTTTTTTTCTTTATTTATTACTCTTATTGTCTCACTCTTTTTTCCTTTTCTGTGTCTTTTTTACTCTCTCTCTCCCCATTTCTCACTCTCATTCTTTTATTCATTTCATCTCTCTCTCTTTCTCCCATTCGCACATTTTCTCTCTTTCTCTAACTCATTTTTTGTCTAGCAATACACAAATTGTTTGAAAAATTTTTTTGGACTTTACGCAAACCCCTCCCTCCCCCCAATGATCAAAACATTTTGTTGCTAAGTAGTGGACTTTGCAAAAAAATATTCAAAAAAAAGTTTAGTTGGGTACGGTAGCGCACGAGACGCTTCACGCGCTCGGCCTCTGGCACGAACAGTCACGACCCGACCGCGACGCGTTCGTCACGCTCAACCTCGAAGACATTCAAGGCGTAAGTCTCACCGCAAAATCAGTCGCCTACCGTACTGAAAATTGGCGTTTTTATGCGCAAATTTGACTGGAGATTGGCTAAAAATGTAAAAAATCAAATTTTAGACTAAAAAAATTGTTTTCACTAAAATGATATGAATACCGTATGCCTTTAAAATATTGTATTTATACGATAAAAAAACTGTATATATTTTCAAGAGTTGGCCGTGTACGTACAGTAGCTTAACAGAAAATTGCAACAAATTACCGTACTCCTTTCCCTCCACCTTTCAGGGACAAGCGTACAATTTTGCGAAGCGACTCAACAGCGAAAGTATGGGTCTACCGTACGATCTGGGAAGCGTTATGCACTACGGTGGACGCTCATTCGCCACAAACTATCAAAGGTTCTGCATACACATTATATCACCTTAAAGCGGTACTTGAAGTACCGTATTACACGAAGTACCGTATTACACGAAGTACCGTATTACATGAAGTGCCGTATTACACGAAGTACTGTATTACATGAAATACCGTATTACATGAAGTACCGCATTACATGAAGTACCACATTACATGAAGTACCGTATTACATGAAGTACCGCATTGCATGAAGTACAACATTACATGAAGTACCGTATTGCATGAAGTACCGCATTAATTTTCACTTTTTTATAAAGGTATTCGCTGGTGACGCGAGAGGCGGTCTTCCAAAATACGATCGGTCAGCACGAGGGCATTTCGTTTAAGGACGCAAAAATGGTCAATCTTCGCTACTGTAGCAGTGAGTAAATGTTGGTTGACAAAATAGAAATTTGACAGTCGCCAAAAATAAATTGTTTAAAAATATGCATTTTTGCTAGGTTTAAAACAGACTTTTTTATTTATTTATTATATTTAGTAAAAAAGTGTACGGTAACTTTGGCCAGCAAAAGTGTAATTTCAAAAGAAATAGCGTGACTAAATGGTGGTGTAATTTGTTGTCATGTACTTTAAAGACGCATTACTGTAGTAGTGGCATTGTGATTTATCGGCATTGTGCTGTGATGGTGCTGTAGTGACCATGTGCTGTGATGTTCATTTGCTGTAATGGTAATGTATTGTAATGGCAGTGTTGTGTTGGCACAGTGTTGTGACGGCACGTGTAAAGGATGTAATTGCCCAGTGCAAACTTTTGTAATGCACAATGATGCGATGACACTACGCATGACGTATTGGCATAGTGGTGTGTGTAATGGCATTGTGACGTAAGGGTGATGTTCTAATGTTATTGGCACAATGTTCTAAGAGCATAGTGATGTACATATATATGTACATATATACATATGATATGTACATATATGTAATATCATTGCTGTGAACGAATTGTCTCATTTAATTTTGGAAATTTGCGCCAAGACTTTGAATTGCGCGAACGGTGGCTACACAAACCCGAACGACTGTAGCGTCTGCAAGTGTCCGGACGGATACGCTGGCACATACTGTACCACAATTCCGCCAAGCAGTAACGATTACTATAACTGTTGTGTATCGTATTCGAAACGAAAATTTTTTCATGTTCAGATGAGCCGACGTGTTACGGTGGCGAGCGCACGGCCACGCTACAGTACGCCAGTTTGAGAAGCCCGCGGCTACGATCGTCGATGAAATGCTACTATCGAATCAAAGTGAGTACAGTATTATGTATAGATGTAGCAAGAGAACGGTAAATCAACGACACAGAGAAAAAGAAATGACAATGTACAGAAGTACAGTATGCCAGTGCGTATGTATATGTATTGACAACGAAAGACAGAAATTGACCCACCTACAATAATATGTATTTTTTGCTAGGCGCAAACGAAGCAAAAAATCGAAATTACCGTAACCGCGCTCGGCTTTCCCTGTGCAGACACCTGCAAGAGCTATGTCGAGTTGAAGTACAAAAGCAGCAAAGAGGCCACAGGTAAGTGAGCTTAGCCAACCCCATACTTTTTTCTACCGTAGCCTTCGTCTCTATATGTACCAGGGGTGGCAGGAAAATAAAATTTCATTTACGTAAAGGAAAATGGAAAGAACTTTTATTTTCCGCGCTTTTAGGCCAAAAAACCGGAAAATACGAAAATGGAAAATGGAAACGGAAAATACAGATTTTTCTCAAATACATTTTTTCACTGTCTTTTCCAAATGCAAAAAATACAGTTTTTATACCAAAATTTACAAAGTTTTTATGCGAAATTTTCCGGAAAATGGTCGATTTTCGTAAAATGGAAAATGGAAAATTTTAGGCCAAAAAAGCGGAAAATCGGAAAACGGAAAGTGGAAACGGAAAATTTTCCCACCCCTGATATGTACTGTACCAATAACGGCCAACCCTGACCTTCCTACTCAACGCCACATACTTTTTTCTTATTATGTGACTGAACATTTATTTTTTAATACAGTAACCTCGGTAACTCCCACCGTCTCCCCCCGCCCCACCACTGTTGTCATTGCTTCACCAAAAAAAAATTTTTTTAACATAATATACGTTTCGAACTATAAGAAAATGGGACATGGGACTATAAATTCCGAAAACGTAACCAAACATTTATTATTTTTTGTAGAGAAACCCCTTCCGGTAACCCCTCTAACCCCCTCCCCCNCCCCCCCCCCCCCCCCCCCACCAAACCACTGTTCGCATCGCTCGACCAAAAATTGGCTTTGCGAAATATTCGAAGAATTTAGGTGCTCGATTGTGCTGCAAACGACCTGCTAGCGCTATCGTCTCGGACGGGCCGGAGGTTTTAATCATTTTGCGCACGGTGGACAACCAGGCCGCCGGCTACGGTGGATTCACACTCACGTACAGAGCCGGTAGGTACACTACATATGTACATATATAATATTATGTAAATATGTATTTAAAATGAATTAATTCAAAAAACTTTTTAGTCGACACTTCCATCACAACGACAACAAACGTAGGTCTTTGTTCGTTTGCTTGCTTGTTTCTTTGTTTGTTTTTTGATGCAGTCTACGGTATGCATGTACAGTATTCCACATATTATAGTACATACATATGCATTACTAGATGCCGAGCGCTTGGGTCTCCTACTACACCGATCCCGCACAGCCCACCACCGCCGGCACCGGTCAATGGTCTTCGTATGGGGGTAAGTGTGTGGCTGGTTTGTAAGAAGGTTTTTGTAAACAAATAGTAAGTAGAAAATTACTTTGTTTATATAATATCAAAATAGGGTGAAATTTTTCGATTCTAAATTATCGTTTTTTCGGTGGTCTGATGCAAAACGTATTTTTGGGTCGCAAAGTAAAAAAAGTCTCCGCCCATTTTTCAAAATTATGGATTAATTTCGGATGAAAAAAAAGTTCTTTTTGGATGCAAAAAAGGTACAAAACGCCGGATTCAATGTGTATCCGAATCAGGGCTGAGCGTAATTACGGGTTACGATGTTTTAGAGCCTGTAATTACGAATTACGAAAATTATTTCAAATTACGAAATTATGAATTACGATTACGAAAATAATTTTTCGTAATTACGCTCAGCCCTGATCCGGATGCAAAAATGATGTATTTGAGTTCGGATGCAAGTTGCGGGACTAGTAATTAGCACTCAAGTGTTTGTAATTGCGCATTACAGGTTGGGGCGCATGTTCGGTGGGATGTGGCGGCTGTGGCGTTCGTCGTCGAGTGCGCGCCTGCTACGGCGGAAATAATCTCTGCAAGTATGTTTGTCCCCATCAGCGCGCTTAGACCCCAAATCCCCAAGGTCCGAGTAAAAAGAATAATTTCAGTGGATTTCCGTACGAGGATCAAGTGTGCGGTGAGGAGGTATGCGACGGCGGCGGCGACAGGACCACAAAAATCCTACAATCACCACGAAATGCCGATGAAAATCCCACAAAAATGTGTGAAGCTCTACTTGCGGTGCCGTGCGAGCTCGTCGCTGAACTCAACGGTACCGTATCCTCTATGTACTATGATATACACAAAACACAAAATAGAAAGAAAAATAAGGGGTGTTACATAAATTAATTTTCAATTTCGTAAATCGTAAATTTTTACCCAAAAAAATCGAAAATTTTCAATTTTTAATGAAAAGATTTTTTGTACCGATTTTCGACCGATTTTCGTAAATCGTAAATTTTGAACCAAAAAAGCCGTAAATACGTAAATTGTAAATGTTAAGATTTTTCTTTCCAAGGGTCGGAGTGAGGTTAATAACTTTCGCTACAGAGTTCAAAGTTAGGACTTTTGAAAAGCTGAAAAAATCATTAAAAAATTTTCAATATTTGAAAATATTATATAAAATAGATTGAATTTGGAAGGAAAGCCAGAATCTCCTACATTCTTCTACGAGACGATCGTCATCGAAAAAAAATGGAGGGAAGCAATGTCTTGACCCTCGACTAAAAGATATTTTGTTTAGAAGCAGCCGCGCTACCGCTAGGCTCGGCGCCTGCCGCAGAATGCATGGAAACCGTTCGCACCAAATGCCCCGCGCAAGGGCCGACGATGGGCGAGAACTGGCGGCGGTGGGACAATCGCACTTCCGCCAAACCACCTGCGAGAGCCAAGGTGCGGCCATGCTGTGCCGGGTACTATGTGGCGGGCAAAAAATGCCTAAGAAGGCCCTAATGGCGCCAATTGTCTCAAAAGGCCGTTACCGCATGTGCAAATTTTTCCTGTAAAACCTTTTTTTAATTAAATCTCTCTTTAATCTCATTCAACTCTGGAAGAAAAAAATTGAGAAACAAGTTTGTAATGTCTTTTTGACTTTGTAGAAACAATTTAATTAAAAATAATTTATTTTTACGTACCTCAAAAGGCACTAAATAATCGACTACACCGAGAGAGTAAAGAAAACATTATTAATCAATTAACAACAGCAACAACAAATAAATAATAAAGTTCTTGGATTCAAAAGTAAATCCAAAAATTAGACGACTTTTTCGACCGTAATTCAAAAATCTGTTAGCCGTAACTTCCAACCAGAACTAAGCCATTACAAAACACTAACATCACACCAAAATCGCAAAGCGTAAGCCGTTAACATTATTTAACATCCATCCCACTTCCATTTCATAAATGATGCCAGACGAAACCAAAAAGAAAGAAAAGAATATTATGATACAAATAAAAACAATTCGAAAAATATTCAATTTTCTTATTAATTCTTACATTTTCGCTCTTTTCCATTTCGCTTTGAATTCATCTCAAAAATCGATTTTTAAAACGAATTTCGCGCGAACCAAATAGCGCAATCGAACTTGCGCCTCGTCGTACACAATATATCTAAAAAATTATAGTTTAACTTTTTGTAATCAAAAGCAGCAAAGTTGGAGAAAAACAAAATTGTTACAAAAATAAAAACACTTATCATTTAGTTATTAACTTGCATACAGGATAATAAAAATAAATTAAAATGTCGAGCTTACTCATTGTATAGCAGATCCGATCGAATAGTTTTATCCGTTATCGGTTTTCCGCACGGAACCTTCACACCATCCTCCATGACTTGCGACTCTTTCGGGTTGGGATACGTGGCGCCCAGTCCTGTAAAAACAACAAAAACTCTTTCCGTTTTACATCATTTTCCATTGAAAAATACTTTACATACTGAAAGTTCATACTATGTATATCAAATGTCAATTCCCACTATTTGAATCACTAGTACGCTAGTGACGGGTGATGCCAGCATATGAAGACAATTTCTTTTTTCCAAAATTTTGTAGGATTTGATACCGGCAAAGGAAAGCCCCCCCCCCCCCCAACACATAAAACGCTGAAAACGTAAAAATAAACTAGAATTTCTGCCCCTAAGATACCGTGCCGTTCGCCATCGCTTATATATTTCAAAATTCCAATAGCTTTGCAAATTTTTAAGACTAAAAAGAATTAATAAAAAGCGAACCAACTAACAAGTTTTGAAAGAGAGAAAAAAGTCACCTTTTACGCTGTGTTTGCCGGCGGGAAGTCGGTGGACGTTCTTTTCCTTCTTCAACTCGTACATATCGCCCAGCGCCACCTCACACAACGCCAACAGACCCTCGGTGTTTTGGGCGCAACAGTAGTTGGCCGATTTGGTAACCATGTCCGCCGTGTAGATGCCCTTGCCGAACATGTAGCCCGTCTAAAAATTAAAAATTGTTTTCAGGAAAAAATGCGAAAATATGCGTAAATTAAAAAAAACTATTTATTCATTCTTCAAAAGTTCAAAATGTTCAAGGTTAATGAGCTATAAAATGTTTATTAAAGCCATCATATTATTCAAAGTCACCACTAACTAATGAATACACCAGGTAATTTGCTAGAAAAGGTGTTACCGTAGGCGCCTCCGGTGGAGCGATTCGCAGACCCTGACTGAGAATGCCCACGTAGTTCGAGGTTCGCGAACCGTGCCACAGCAAACATTTATTGCCAATGTCGGTTTTGAAGCGCTTGGAGTCAGCCGGTCGATTCAATTTCAATATCTTAAAAGAGCGTAAACATTTTTTGAATAACATTTTTCCAACGTTTTTTCACTACAGTTACGGAATACTAGCACGTAGCTAAACAACAGCACGATTTTTGGCATTTTGAGCAAAAAATAAAAATTCCGACTATACACAAGTCAGTGACTTTTCACTTGTACACTGAAAAATTAAAAAAAATTATTTATATATTTAATTGAAAATATTAAAAATTTACGTCTATAATTTGGACGTCAATGTCATGGGTGCTGCCGTGAGTGCTCATCGCGTACTTCTCGATAAGTTTAAACTCCGCGGAGTCACGCTCCACCACCTGCAATAAAATAGTTTGTCACAATCATTTTATTTTCTGAGCACCTATTCGAGATCCATACCAGGGGTGGTGAAATTTGCGATTTGCGGGTTTGCGGCTTTTTTGAGCAAAATTTTCGATTTGCGAAAAATTGGCCGATTTTTCGCAAATTTTGAAAAAATGGGAAATAGTTATTTTTTCAAATCCGTGATGTAGACTTTGGCATAACAATGTAGTAAATGATCCTATTGCGGAGATATCAATACACCATACGAATTTTTTTATAAACTTTTTTTACAAAAAATTTTTTCATAAAAAAATTTGTGGTTTGCGATTTGCGAAAATAAAAATTTATTTGCGATATGCGGTTTTCGCAAATGAAATTTATTTGCGGCCCACCCCTGATCCATACCCCCAACCCCAAAAAAATTGTTTACGCCTACGTCCTCTGACCGGAGTAGAGAAATGAAAACAATTTTTTAACAAAAGAAATAGAAAAGTTTAAAAAATTATTTGACAACCAAACGTCCTGGAGGATAAATGTCCCCCCGGCCAAACGTCACGTACCGCTCTGTCCGAAGTAGAGTAATGAGGAGCCAATTTTTCACCAATAAAATAACGCCTTTTTGAAAAATCAAATAAACGCTATTATTACCTCCATGGCACAGTTGAGACTTTCGTAGTGAATGTCCAAGACGTCCCGATCGCCCTGTTTCTTCTCGTCCTCCTCCGACTTGATGATACTGTACGCCAATTGCAGTTCTAACAAATTGTCGAGCATCTCCGTCTTCTTCTACAACATTTTTGACATTATTTTTTAGCAAAAAACTCTGATTTTCCCATTAAATTCAAATTTTTTGTTTAAAAAATAAATTATCCAAAGCAAAAAAAAAACTAAAATTATCTACAAGCAAAATCAATTGAAAAAAGAAAATAGTGGAAAATCCCCACCTTAACAATGTCCAGATTGTCCAAGCGCTGCGGCGCGGCGAGGCCGGTGTTGTGCGGGATGAGCGTGTAGAAGCGATTCGACGCGTCCAAACACTGCAGCTTCAAGTAATTCGCCTCACCGCCACTTTGGAGAATCTAAGATTGAGATTTGTATATAAAGTCAGCACACCACACGACAAAAACCTCGCCCAAAATCGGTCGCAAAAGGAAATTATTAACATTTCAAAAATAAATTTAAAACAAAAAAAAATTTTTCCTCCAAATTGTTTGCGCTTACCGTTTGAATGTCGGTGAGCACTTGATAGGCGTTCAGAATATGCTTTTTCGACAGCTTTCCCAACGGCATCTCGTCCAAATTTATCTAAACAAAATGTAAAAGGCCTCTTAAACGTCCAATACCGAACGTCGTAAAAAAGGTAATGAAAAAAAAAGTCGAAAAGTATTCTACTTTATTTTACCTCAAATTCCTTCATCGTCTGATTCATCGCGTCAATGTCGAAAATGAGGGCCAAGAGACGTTTTATCGGATCGGCCAACTTCGACGTCGACTTTTTAATGTCGATTTTCTCGTGCGGTTTATTCGTCTAAAATTCATTTTAAAAAGAAAAAAAGTCGAATAGGTGTTACGTCCTTAGACGGCAATCGTTGTGGAAATAAATATATTATTTACGAGTAAATATAACGATCGTTCCCAACAATAGGCCACGTACATCAATAAAAACATTGGCATAAAAAATGAAAAAATAAATGAAAATAACTCATAAAAGTAAAGTAACCATACATCCGTGCCGTCCAACTCCATCTCAATGAGATTCATGCCGAACGGATGCTTCTTGAAGTTGGCGCGCTCGTCCCAGTCGTTGCGAGTTTTCTCTTGGAACAATCTAACGAAAATGTTCTCCATACAATGGTAAATCCAAAAACAAAAAAATATGAATAAAATTTAGTTTAAAAAAGAACCACCACCAAAATTCAATAAAATTACTCTTTGAAAGTTGTCTTGGCGCCATCCAAATCTTCGCCATACTTCTCAGTTTTCACTCCACCCGAATTCGTTCCAATTCGACCCCACGATCGGAACAAGTAGAACCTGAATGAATGCAATCGAAGATTCACAGATACATTAACAAACTCCAACAAAAATACCAACAATTAGGCAATTCTAAATTTAGACTGTTAAAATAAAATAAAAAGTCATTCTAGACCGTAATGTTAATAATAACAACGAGAAAAAGAGCATACCTATGCTTGGCGTCGTGCTGCAAAAGCTGCAATTTGTAGAACGAATTGCGTCCCGACTGGACGTCCGTGGCGCCGAGTGTCACCTGCCAAGGCGACTCTGTAAACAGCCAATCAATCAACAACTCAACAATAATTCACCCCCCCCCTCCCAACTCAAAGCAAAAATTTTTAAAAATTTGTATTCCTCCGCTACTCTGCTCCCCTAAAAGCTCCTCCGCACCCATCCATCAAAGCGGGTGCAGCAGAGATCGTGTCACCCTATCCCNTCATCACCTCCCCCCCCCCTTCAAAACCGGAAGTGCTAGTGTGAAAAAATCAAACAATCTGTTTCGTGATCTTATGTCTAAGAAAACTTTTTCTGAATCTCTCTCGGCTTTAACTCATAAGGAAACCAACTCACTAGTGGCCGGTTCGATGTAGACGTGCGTTTCGGCGGCCAGCTCACACGCCGGGTCCACCGTACAACCGAATTTGACGATCATTCGCGAACTTCGAGACGAACTCTCTGACAAATTCAAAAAATTCAATTGTTTGATCAAATTTATTTTCAAATCCATTTCTACCTTCTCTGCTTTTGTTCAGGAGACTTGGCCGGTTGAAGGAACGCGGCTCGGCGATGACGCCCTCGCTCTCCGCCGCCTCAGGATAGTAGCGCTTCGATAGGAGCTACAAAATATGCATTCAAAAAATAAAAAATATGCACACACCAACACTTGCGGACCATTGCAATTTGTCAGTTTTTTGTCTTTTTTTAAGTCATTTTATTTTTTACCCAATAATATCGAAACTTTTTATATTTTCTATTTCAGTTTTCGAAGAAATTACTGTTCACGAAAGCCTAAGACTCAGACTAAGCTCATGGCTTAAACTTCCTACTACGAGACTTACCTATTCGCCTCGACATTTGCATTTTAAGGTAATGCCTAATTAATAATAAAAAAGTGAAAAATGTGCAAAAAAATCACTAATCAACAAAAATGGTCCGCAAACATCGGTACACCGGTAAATAGTACACAAGTTAGAAAAAAACCCAACCGAAAAATTCAACTACTAACCGGCTCTATGTAGTTATTGAGAAAGGGGTGTGCCTTCAGCATCGACTTCGCCAATTTCAGAGGAAAGCGGTCCGGGTTCTTGCTGGTGAACGTGCAGGCCGTGAATTCGGAAATGTGGCCGGTGCATTTGTAAGCTTTCACGGACGAACTAAAC
>SAUE01000340.1:15629-39667 GCA_009724625.1 Deladenus siricidicola | reverse complement strand
TGTGTGTGTGTGTGTGTGTGTGTGTGTGTGTGTGTGTGTGTGTGTGTGTGTGTGTGTGTGTGTGTGTGTGAAAGAGAGAGAGAGACGGCTAGAGCGATATTAAAAAAATTTTAATATCGGTCTAGCCTTTTTAACGCCCTTTTTGATTTGAGGGCATTGCGCATTCAATTCTACGCGGCGTGCAGTTCGTTTTGCGCGGGCGCATTTCTTGAATTTTTCGCCTCTTGCAGGTCGATGTTGCGCGGCGGCGGCGTGCCGCGCATCGGCTTGCCCGGCGCTAGCGTCAGCGCCTCCGACGACGGCGCCTCCACTGAGGCGGAAATGACGGCGGGAATCTTCATTCTCACCGGAGGCGCTATTCACTTACAGTAGGTTTTTCCGTAATTACATGCATATGTACATATGTTCAAAGACAATGTCAATGTACATATGTAGATGAAATAACATTATTTTGGATTTTTTTCTGTACCTTTTCTATCGTATATTCCTCATCGCATACCGTATCTTGTGTGTATGTGTGTATGTATGTATGTATGTATGAGAGTGGGGATTAATTTGCTTTGTTGTGCTTTTATTTTTCGAGGATTTCAGGCTGACCGCCGTGCCATTCGTCATCGAGCGCGCTTTTGCCACATTTTTCTCGCGCAATTACGAGAAGAAGAAAATCTTCTGGGCGTTGGCGCCAATTTTCGCCATCGTAACGCCGACGGTGGCGTGGTGCACGGGTCTGACCATCGTCTACCGTAAACACTTTTTTGTATTTATTCGAGTTTTTGAACTTTAAAATAACTAAGTTTTCCATATATATTTCACCAATTTGCGTCAATTGCAGTAAATTATTGCAAATTGTCAATTATAGTACGTAATTGTAAATCGTCGAAAAATTTGTAAATTGTAAATTTGTATTGATTAAAATTTGTGACAAATTATTTCAAGTTTTTTTTGCAATTTTCATTCAGAAATGAATTTTTTTCAGTAAAGCTGTCGATCATCATCACGCTGGTGGTGCTGATCGTGCTGAATTGTGTGGCGTACGCGTCGATTCTCGTCGTCAACTGCTTCAATCGCCGCCTCGCTACAATTCTCACCTCCGGCCTCTCGCAAAGATATCAGGTACGTTCGTGCATCCGTCCGTTCGCGAAGACCCCCAATAATCCTCCCCCCCCCCCTCATCTTTCACGTGAACCTTCATATTTTGTATTTTTTCAAAATACACATACACACAATGACGCATTTAGAGTGGGCAAAGCGTGCAACCCCCATTGAAAATTTTTTTACAATTATTTAAGTAGATCGAAGGTAAAAATTAAAATTTTTGGGTCCTGCTCCACCCCCCCCCCACCCAATGTNCACCTCTACATATATCCCCCCCCTAATACTCCGGGTCGGTGTGATGTGTATAAAAAACAAACACCACAACCCCCCGGTAGTGTGTTTGTTTGTTCAGAATATGGAGAAACCGCGCCTGAACAAGCGCATGAAAACGATCATCGTCATGGACATTTTCATTCACACTCGAGCGCTTTTGGGCAGTGTTTTTGTGCAAAATTTCCTCACCGACGACAATTCGCTAACGAATGCGGTGGTTTGCTATTGCGTGGTGAGTTTTTTTGTTCGTTTACGCTTCTTTTTCGATAATTTTCCATGGGCATTTTCTTTCGCAAAATTGAAGTCCGATCGAGGACTGTGATTTCTTCTTTTTCTTGAATTTTTTTTTGAAATTGTTGCGTATATTCAAGTCGAAATTGAAAAAATGTTGTTTTTTAAATTGAAAAAATTAACTTAAAAAAACTTAAAAATTCATGAACATTACGTCTAGTTTTACTTGTGAATGTAAAAAATGAAAGATAAAAGATATCTTTAAGAAGATAATATTGAAGAAAATAATAAAGTTGATAATTTATTTTGACGTTTGTGAACGTTTATTTTGTGAACAAAGGCTACGGAATACGAACGAAATTACGGAAACGATAATTTTCAGCTAATGAACATATTCTTCACTCTCACACAAATATTCATCATTCACTATTCACTTAAAAAACACTTCCTCTTATCGGGGTTTCGCACCACCAACCGCCGATGTACTACGGTGGATCCGAACGTGACTACGGTAATGCGCAAGGTGCAAATCGACGCCGAAGCGGTTAATCACTTTGCGCTTCTCAATGACATGTGGAAATGACTTCAAATTATCGCTCTCATCAGTCAACTGAAATCAAAGCAGTGTTTTGGAACTATGCTCGATCTGGTGTTCCACAAACTGTACATGTAGGTATTGTAACTAAATAACTCACAAAGCGTTCCGTTGACGAAGCCAAAGGACGATTTCTGAAATTATTTTGGCAAAAAACTTTTTTCGATTTTTTTTTGCTTTTTCTCACTTTGCATTCTTTCCTTTTTTTCCGTTTTTTTTTGCTTTTGATTTGTATTCTATCAAAATTCGGGTCAGATTTTTTGCTTTAGCGGGATTAAAAGTGAAAATTTTCACTTTCGTTTACATTTTTACTGAAAAAAAAGGATCTCTTATTTTCAGTAAAAATAATTCCAAAATGTTTTATAAAAAATCACTCTTGTTTTGTAAAGTTTATTAAAAAAATTCACTTTTAAATTGATTCATTGTATTCAGGAGCGTAGCCAGGTGGCAGGTGGGGCCATTGCCCTCCCCCTGAAATGAAAATATGAAGTAAAACTTTTAACTGTTTCCAAGTAATAGAAAAAAATTGTTTTGGACCCCCCTCCCCCAAAAATGTTTTTGGTCTTGCCACCATCCCCCCCCCCCGAAAATTATTTCTGGTTACGCCTCTGATTGTATTTGTTTAGCATTTGGAAATGTTTAAATTGATTAAAATGTATATTTTTAATGATTAAAACGAATATGTAAACAATAAATACAAAAATTGCAAAAAATAAAATAAAACGAAAAAAATTCTTTGGGAAAAAACTGAAAAACTTTCAATGTTTTGAATTTTTGTTTTAATAAACGAAAACAATTATAAATTATAACTTATAATTACAACTATTTGCTCACGGAATTCGAGAACAAAAACATATAAATTGGCACTTTTTCAGAAAGAATTCAAAAATAGTACTTTATTGCATACTAACACATTATTAAAACAAGTCGGAGAAAATTTCAACAAAGAACTTGTTAATAAACACAATCAGTGGCGGGCGCCTACGCCATTTCCGTTGGGGGAGAGAAAGAGGGTGTGTTAGCCACAACTATAAAGACCCAAATTTCTGTTCATAAGCATCGGGAAGCAAAGATAATGGTGTTTTGGGAAAGTTATCGACGAACTCGTTCTCTTTAGTACTACCAAAAATTTCGCAAATTTCCAAAAAAAATTGATTAAAATTTCCCAATCTGGGGTCGATAGCCCCTCTCTCTGCGCCCGCCACTGAACACAGCGGAAGAGAATCAGTTAGATTGAGGGGAAAAACAAAGAACAAAAATCAGATAAATGAAGGAAATTTCCCGACTTTATACACAAGCCACCGCCTAGACGAAGAACACTTAAAAATGGCACGTCAAAAGCCTTTGGGATTTCCGTCATCGCGATAAGCACGCACTCCGTAATATTACCCGCATTATACACAACAAATTTGGTTATATATATTTTTGATTTGGCTAAAGAATTAATGAAAAGAACTTACGCCCTCTTCAAAACAATTTACAAAAACAATTAAAAAAATTATTGCGCTGTTTTAACGACGAATTTTTGGAGGAGAGAAAGCTAGAGCTCATCAAAATTTAGCAAACATAGATAGTTCTAGCCAATTTTGAGGGAAAAAACCCGTAATATTTGCAGCACAAAAGAATCTTTCTCTAAAAAATAAATTCGGTTGTTAAAACGGCAAAAAATATTCAGTAAAACATCCGACTTTTCAACAACAAAACTCAAAAAAAACCCACACGGTCGCAAACAAAACAAGGCACTTCCCCCAAAAAAATCTATGAAATTTCAGCCAGTGCTAACAAACAGTCTCTACTCCATCCCCATAAATTTTCCGCCCAGAAAAACGTGAACAAAAAACGAAACCATTATACCCCTCCCAATAGGCTCTGTCTCTCTCAGAACTACGTCTTGGCAGAAATTTTCGCCTCGTCGAACTCGTTCTCCTTATTCTCCGCTGCGTCGCCCTCGTCGACGCTGCCGCCGCCGCCACCGACGACGCTTTCGCTGCTGAGCTGAGCGATGGCGGCAATCGCCGACTTCACCGCTAGCTTGGAGGTGGGCGCGTTGGCCTTTTTCTTCTCCTTCTTCGCGAGAAGTTCCTCGACCTTTTTCTGATATCTTGAAATGTACGTGAGTGGGGCGGGCTGGTAGTCGTCCTCCTGCAAAAAAATGCTCAGGTACATTAGAAGATTTTTGTGCTAAAAGAGAGCATTTAGATTATCAGCGTTTTGAGAAAACGCGAATCATTTCGTGGAACACCGAAATCACCAAATACATTAATAATAACAAATGCTAAAGTCGAACCATTATAACACGGTAAAAAATTCAAAAAAGTAGGAATAAAAAAAACAAAAAATAAAACGCGCAAAACTGTGATCAAATAAGGAAATATAAAAACGTAAAAGAAAATAAAAATTTGCAAAAGTGAACTCTACCCCAATAAAATATTTCTGCCAATTGTCGTTGAGGAAGGACATGAGACGATCGGTGCGATACTTCATTATGTCGACGGTGATCTGAGTGCAGGGAATGTTGGCGGACTCCATCGTCTCCGGCAACTTCACCAATAATCGCAGCAGGTGCGGCAGACCGTAGTGGTGGGACATGCGCAAAGTTGGCGACGCGCCCATCGTTTTCACTGCAAAAAAAGAGAATATTTTTATGTGCCCAACAAAATAAGCTTACCAAGTGTCTATGAAAAACACCCAAAAAACCACAATTGCTAACCGCTGTTGTTAGATCAACGACTAGATAATTAATCAAATAATACATGCAAAACCTAGCAGATTTCAAAATGTCAAAATATAGATATATTTAAATAATGATATGAATTACTTCCCACAACTAAAAAACAAATTGTCTTAAGAAGCAACCAATTAAAATATTTCCAACACAAGTTTATGTATGTAATCATTGTAAATCACATATAATGCCACCTATCATACTTCAGCAAAGGTCCGAAAATTTTCTTGCGTTATGGTCCAAATTTTCAACAACAGAGAAGAGGGATCCGAGCACTTACCACTTTCGTTCACCGATAGCGCATACTCTTCGTGGCGTTCGCGCTCAAAAACGTAGAGGAATCGCGTCTCGAGAAAAGCGTCGAAAAAGTCCATAATACCCATGATGAACTCGACGTTGGCGCTCAACTCCCGATCGCTGAACGAGGGCAATTCGTCGGCGCTGCTCGCCGCCGACGACGGAATGACGTCCTCTGTGGTGGCGGTGGAGACGCTCTCCTTCTCCAGTGATTGGCGATACTAAAACGTGTGTAAAACGCTTATCTATAGCAAAAAAAGTACACTAAAATATGTGAAATAAAATTCTCTAAATCCAAAAAATTATTGAATCTAGCTAAGTACTAAAAAGGTGCTTTTTAGCACTCAAAATTTTCTTTCTGACTACGGATACGAATACACTAAAACTTAAAAAACCAAATTTTAAAAAGTGAATAATACATCAAAAAAATATTCACTTCATCCATAATGTCGGCGATGGTGAAAGTGGCTGGCAAGTTGGGCACAAAGAATTGTTCCTTCACCAAATAGTTGTCCAACTTCAAAATGTTGCCCATGTCATCCGATAACTCCGCGCTGCAAAATGTAAGGGCTTTGATTTCGGGCTTCTTCGCGGCGGGACCGTCACCAGCCTTGCCGTTCTCCCTACTCACTCGTCGCTTCGTTTTTTTGGTGCTGATGTTGGTGGCGGTGGTGGTGGCGTGTAGAGTGCCCAACTGCGAGCTTGAGCGATGTGGAGTGCTGCTCTGGCTGGCCTCACGCGATTCGCTTCTTCTCGCCGATGGTTGCTTCGAGTTCGCTAAGCTGGACGTATCTTGCTGCGCCGTATCCGACACCTTCGTCGACAGGTGACGCTGAACGAAAGCGGCCGTTGTACGGTAGACCTTCTTGTACGGATCAACTGTAAACAAATGTAAAGCTGAATAAAGAATAACAAAAAAAATAATAAAAATTCCGCAAAATGCAAAAATAACTCAAAACAATATAGTCAAAAAACAACTAAACGCTTCAGATATACCTGATGGCGAGGGCGTGGAGCGCTCCACGTCTTCCAGCGATGTCTTCTTCGTTGCGGACTTTTTGCTCTTTGGAACGACTTGATGAAGTGCATTCTTGATGGTTTCCTAAAAAATTGTTTCCAATACAAACGATCGATCGGCAAAGACCATCTAGAGAAAAGAGCAAAATCGTTCAAAAACTTCTAAAACAACAAATACACACTCGACATTTCAAATAATTACAAACACATAACATAACGTTATGCTGATATATTCATTCACCACCATGAAATTACAAATGCTCAAACATCCACTACCATGAAGCAATTACAATTTTTTAATCAAAAAAATATATTAATTTTTTTATTTAGATCGGTAGTGGATGGCACTTGTAAAAAATAAAACGCCTTTTAGATTTTAGCAAAAAAGTTCTCAATTTTCTATGAAATCCCACAAAAAAATTAAAAAATTTTCCAGTTTAAAACGAAAAAGTCTTTAAAAATTGAACTTTTAAAGCTTCAAATTTTTGTTGTCGAGAGATAACGAATAACACCAAAAAAAATTCCTCTACTCATCGTCCAACCAACATCACCCAAATCACAAACCTCCATTCACTGCTTCGCTAAATTAAAAGTTCAATTGTAAATAAAACTTGAAAAATGAAAAAATTCACCCAAAAATTGAGTTAAATAACGTATTTAAAAATTCATAATAAATAAATAAAATATTCCCGTAAATTTATGAACAGACTGACCTTTGCCTGCTCGGCCGCCTCCTCCGTGTGGACCTTGAAGCGGATTTTGGCGTCCTCTTCGTTGATCTTTTCGTCGTGCCTCGAGTTCCAACCCTATAAAAGTACATAATCATCCGTCTATACGAAAAAATAAACAAAGAAATAAATGAAAAAATAGCTCCACATTCGGACCCAAATATAATACCACTATATATACCCCCACCAACCTTCCCTACTCCAAAATTTGAAGAAAAAAATTGAGTAAAACCATATTGCAAGTCGGAATTCCCAAAAGTCCTATGTTCTCATTTTTCGCAGTACAATACCATCGGCCGACCCTCCCCCAATCACGGAAAGGTCATAAAAGAACAATTACGACATAGAACCATACCTAGGCGAGTGAACGCCGCCCCTCCCCTTCCCCGGCCATCGCCAAAATATTGTTTAGGTTTGCCCCCCCCCACCTCACAAAAGGAAATTGGCCGCACAGCGTGCTTCTTTATCATGCTTTATTTTTCCGAAACAAAAGATTTACGTGCACCGCGCCCCATCACATCTCACGTGCTACCGGCGCGCGAATGTCGAGCTACCACCAAAACCCAAAAGCTTTTTCGGTCTTTCTTTGCGCTGGATTCAATTTAGTGCCACCAAAACAGCTGAGAGCACCATAAGGGTTGTTCTGTGTTATTTCTATATTCTTAGTTCCAAAAATCTAATATTTTTAAGAAAAATTTAACAAAATCCGAAATAGCTTCTCCGTCTCGCGAATCTTTCCATATTACAGTAGCTGTATTCAAAATTTAAAAAAATATCATAACGCATTGTCAAAGCCCGTTCAAGATACAAAGCAATTCATAAGCCACCACAAAATTAAATTATTTATAAAAAACAATAGCAAAATTCAAGGTACCTGATAGTGGACCTTGTAGACGAATCCGCCGCTGTTGGCATCCTTGGCAATGTTGATGATCTTCGCCTCGTAGAAGACCTCGGTGTGAAGATAGCGACACAGCACGAGGCTGTTCAACTTCCACTCGGCCTCCTCGTGGTCGGCCGCCACCGGTTTTTTACTAATTTTCGGCATTTTTCGCTTCTGTTCTTAAATAACACGTTCGAAAGCGTAAAAAATCCTCTTCGTTGCTACCACAAATTTGCTCGCCTAAAATCCACGCAAAATTAACAGACCCGATTTTATTATAGAGTAGAAGAAATGCTGCATTGACAGACTATATCATATCTATTACAGATAACTGAGAAAGGCTATAAAAGAATCAAGTCTAAGGGGACTATAGAAAATATAGGGGCACTATAGAAAATATGTGCAATAATAATAGTGAAAGCTTATTTTCACCCGCAACGAACAAAAAAAACACGAAAAAATATGAACGAAAAATGAGATAAAATAATGCCATATTTTGGCCAATAAAATGATGAGAATCCTTTTGCCTAGGGGAGATTTTGATGGCGAAAAATTGACGATTGAACTTTTATTATATATACGCATTGAAAATAAAATGCATTCTGTGGAACGCCCCCTTCTGGACGTAATGAAAAAAAGTGAGGCCAGTATTTTTGCGAAGAATTAAAGGTGAGGCGGAGTCCAGAGACACCCCACACATTTTGGACTACTTTCGGATAGAATCGGAACTCTCAAAAAATCGAAGAACTCGAATTGGATGGATATGACAAACGCTGAGGGCTTTTTTATTTGCTGTATACCAGCTCGAAATGTCTGACTAGTCAAGCTATGGCGCAGCTTCTAGCTCTGCAGTCATTACGCAAAGCCGAAGGGACAGTAACTCGTTTACTGGGGACACTTTTATTCCCAGATCAAAAGAAAAAGAAAATTTTGTACCCTTTAATTTCAGAAACTAAAATATGATTTAAAAAGGAGCCAATAAAAATCTTTTTGGCCGCCAATTTTAACGCTGAACAAAAAAAGTAAAGTTCTAATGCAATTTCCAACGCAAAACACTAGCATGATCGCATGGCCTAGTGGTCCAGGGCGCGTGTATTATAATGGAAATTGTTCTTCCTCTAGCACAAAGGCAGGAGGGTTTCATGTCCGGTTTGGAATCGTCCAATCAAAGAGGATAAATGAGGACTTTGCTTAATCACCTGACCAGCCCCGCACTTGGCTATCAGGCTTCAAAATAAGTTACATTTTATTTTTTCAGATTCAGAAAAATAAAAAATAAACCAAAAATATCTAAAAAATTCCGGTAGACTTTTAACATAATTTTTTTTCAATTTGATAGAACAAATTTATTTTCCGAACTCGAAGAAAACAACAACAATATTCAATATATCCGTAATACAAAGATCGATCCGAATAGTTGGTATAATTACACTATTTTTAAAGTGCATAAATTAAGAATGAATTTACAATTTTTCTCAATGCCTACAAAAAACGAAATTTATTGATACATCCGAAAACGATGAACAAAATATAATAGTGGAAACGGCAGAAAGTTTTTTAAATATCCATTTTGCGACCCTCCAGACTAACGCCGATGGCCCGCTTCGCCTTTTGAGCGCGATTGCGTTCGCGGAACTCGCGCTGCGCCTTGTCGAAACGGTCGGTGGTGCGGTTTTTGGAGGGGCCCTGGAAGCGGCCCTCCACCAACGGCTTCGGCCTCACCACATAGTCCTTCGTGGACGGTTTGGGTACTCGAGCGCGCAGAATGAAGCCGGCGTCGCCGGGGCGAAGTGACTGCGAGGAGGTGGAGCCACTGGCCTCCGGCTGCGGATTGGCGGAGTTGAGACGCTGTTGGGCGAGAGAGACGCTGGGGATTCCATCCTCATCCAAACTGAAAAATACAATCCCTTTCAAAAAATTAAAATAATTGTCCTAAAAAGTTTTTATAACAAGTAATTGTAAATTCGGCGAATGCACAATTATTCAGTTTCCCCCTTGACCAGCCTTTTACAAGTCCATAATTCTTGCACATTTTCTAAGATTTTCAGAATAGTTTTTATTAACTCTAAAATCATTTGACATTACTTTTAGTAAGGTTTTGGAGAAAAATAGATGAAAGAAAGTGAGGGACTCTGGTGAAAATTCTGGTCAGAGTGGAACGGAAGAAGTACCATAAACTGAACTCCATTGTATTCTACCGATAAAAATGAAAACCTCAATCTTTTACGCTTGCTCTCGGGCATGTGCGCAAAATCGCGTTGGAGACGTTCTTCGCGGCTCAGCGAACGAAAATCGGTGTCCAACTAAAAAACAAATTGTTTCTCTCAACCACGTAAAGACTATTATGCGGAATGAATTGTTCGCCTGGAGCAGGGTAACCAACACTGCTCTGCGGGCGATTTCTTAAAGAAGCCCGGAGGCGGAGGAAAATAGCATTGATTACATCTATATAAACCCGAAAAACATACCTGAAAAATCGGCCGAGACCATTCACGAATAAGCTTGGCGGCAATCGTTTTATTCTCGCGAATCTCCTTGGGATGTTTGAAGAGGAACATGACGGCCTTGCCCAGACCCGACTGCTTGAGAATGCCTTGGTCGAGACCCGGATAGCTTTGAAGAATCTTCAGAAGTGTTGATCTAAACGAGCTCTGTATAAATAATCGGGCGTGTGCTTTAATCCTAGGATGCTTCAAGCTCAAAAAAGGTTGATTGTTCAGGCATATCTGTAACAGGGACGTAGCCAGTATGGGTTTTCCCCTCTAAACCGGAAGAAGTTCTAATTTAAAAAAGTAGGTGGCATTCACCGTATGTTCTCCCCTACACCCTCCAGCTCACCATCTGATAATTACGTATGTGTTCCGAATATAAGGAATAGAGCCTATAGAGTGTTGGAACATTTTTCATTCTCACCCACAAAAAAATCAAGAAAATTTCGAAATGAACTCAATTTTTCTACTTTAAGACACAAAAAAAGTTAATGTAGGTATAAAAAGTAATCAAAAATTTTTTTCAAAGTTTCACCAAACTCTCAAAAAATGTCACGCTACCTCACTTCCAGCGCGGGCAGCGATTTGTCGGGAAGGGGCGCCAGCCATTCGGAAATGGCGCTCATCATACCGTTGTCCAATAGAGTCTCGAACAGATCCGATTTGAGCAGCGTTGAGCGTACAATTGGCAGCATTTTGCGCTTTTGGATGGCCGGCCGTTTGTCCATGTTCGACTGGCGGTCCTCCTGAAACAACAACAAGAAAGGGTCGAATCTCAAGAAAGGAAAACAATTAAAATTTTTGAATACATTCGCAGCCTCGGCCATCGCGTCGACGAGCTGTTTGACTTGATCGTCCGAGTCGGAAATCAGCGAAATCGAGCCGTCCTTTCTGCGTTTCTTTCTCTTTTCCGCCTTTTTCTTCCGCAACATCACGTCAAAGTCCCATTCCTTGCCCTCGCTAGAAAAACGAATTTTTTCAATAATCTTTTACATTGCAAGTCACTCTCTAAATAAATTAATTCGAGAAATATTCTAAAAGAAATATTTAATTGCAAAATTGAGCAAATTCCAAGCAAACTATTCAAAAATTACCCGTCGGAGTCCTGCTCCACTCGCAAAAAGCGCGGTTCTCCGTCATCCGAATCCACCGGTTTCGCTTGGTGTTCCTTCTGAAAGACAAAAGAATGTAATAGAATCAATCAATGTCAAAATAATTTTAAAAATAATTAAAAAATACATTTTTACACTACCTGGAAATGTCTTAGAATTATTGCTAAAAAAATTTTTTGTTGATTATTCGCAAAAAGTTATGGAATTAACGAAAAGATTTCACATTGTGCAAAAACCACCTCTTTCTCGGCGCCTCCCTCCTCGTCGTCTTCGTCGCTGTCGTCGCCGAAGATGTTGGCCATGAGATCGCCGACGGCCGTCTCTTCACCTTCGTTCTTCTCCTTGGCACCGTCATCGTCGACGTTGTTGTCGTCCGCGTCGGCGTCCTCGTCATCGGAGTCCAAAATGCGGTTTTGCTTCTTGGTCGGCAACAAGTCCGCGTCATCCTCATTGTCATTGTCCGAATTTGCCGCATGACGCTCCAAATCGCCGACAGCCGCCTCTTCACCTTCGTTCTTCTCCTTGGTACCATCATCGTCGACGTCGTTGTTGTCCGAGTCGGCGTCCCCGTCATCGGAGTCCAAAATGTGGTTTTGCTTCTTGGTGGGCGACAAGTCCGCCTCATCCTCCTCGCCATTGTCCGAATAACGCTCCGCGTCGCCGCTAACGTTCGAATCGCCGAGATTTGCCGCAGACGTGCTGTCTTCATTCGACTCCTCCGCGTCCTCGTCGTCCGACCCAAAAATACGCTTTTGCTTTTTGGATGGTGGAGAGTCATCCCCATCATCGGAGTCCCTCTGCATTCTTCAAAAAACACAAATGTATACAAAATTTTCTGACAATCAAGCAAATTGAGTTTATTTAGAAAGCTAAAATCTAATACTCAATTACTTCAACCCGCCCTGAAAGGAGACCCTCAAAATAGAAGAAAAAGCCAAAATTTTTTGTGTCACCAAGCCATAATTTTTGCAAAGTTTCTTATTTTCCTGTCTTATTTTCCGTAAATTTTAACCTTATATACCAGGAATTATGGCGGGGGTTTTGGGGGAGGGAGAAAAATAATAATTGGCCGCGCGTGAATAGGAAAAAGGATGGTTGAGGTTGAGGAGATCGTTCACTTACACCTCACTTTGACTCCTTAAAAAGCACTATGGCCATAGCTATGGACTGGTTCATCAACTGTGGCCAACGTTAGAAAAAGAAAAAATAGACAATTTTTCACAGGCAATTCGCTTCAAAAGCCAGATACTGTTAAAAAGCAAATGTAAACTTTCAAGAAATGGAATTTTTGCAGGAAAAAAATCCGTGAAGCTTTCTCTAACAAACGTTTTCGCTATTTAGGCATCTGAAACCGAATAATCTGATGGGAAAAAATGCGTATTTTCAATGTACCATGGATAAATCATGATGGTAGTGTTTTTTAGTGAATTTAATGCGCAGAAATTTTTTTGTAAATTTTATTTTTGTCTTTTTCGTCGCACTTCACCGAAGTTGAGAAAATGGTCCAATTTAATGCCTAAAATATTTCAGGTAGTGGAATATTTTCGATTGACATCCACCCGAATGGCAAAAAGTTGGCGACCGCCGGCCAGGATCAATCGGGCGCTGGACTATTATTGATTTGGCCGCTAGAATTTCTTTTCGAGGAGAACATTGCCGCATGTGATGCTGACAACTACGGGCACCTGGCCCGCATCCCGCACTCGAGTCCGTTTAATTTTTGTTTTTTGGTGAAATCTTAGTTAATTTTATATCGGAGCAGGCGTCAAGTTTTTATTTTTAAGAAATTGACTCTAATTTCAATTATTTTGCAGAGAGCATAAACTGCGTGCGCTGGTGCAAGAAAGACGGCCGACGTTTGGTGTGCGCAGGCGATGATCCCGTGATTTGTGTCTACGAGTGCGTGGGCAATTTCACAAGTTTGGGCACGTTGGGCAGTAGCAAGTCTTGCACCGCAAAATCGAAATCGTTGGAGAACTACAGATGCGTTCAAATGCTCTATGGTCACTCGATGGACGTTTTGCATGTGGATTGGTCGCCGGATGGTCGATTTCTGGCTTCCTGTTCGCTGGACAACACGATTATCGTGTGGAATGCGGAACGCTTTCCCGAAAAGGTATAAAGATTTTGACATTTATTGCCTAATTTGAGCGAATTATAGGTTATTGTTCTGAGGCACAGCAAAGGCGGCGTGAAGGGATTGTCGTGGGACCCGATCGGACGTTTCCTCGCCACTCAGGCAGAAGACAACACGCTAAGGCTATGGCAGACCGACAGCTGGGAGTGTGTGCGAACTATTTCGGAGCCCTTTCAGGAGGTAACTTTTTCGACAAGTTTAAAGGAAATTTGAATTTTTTTATGTTTTAAGAATTTTTTTTCAGTCGACGGGTTCCACTTTGTTTATGCGGATGGACTGGTCGCCGGACGGCTCGTACTTGGTGTGCCCGTGTGCGATGAACAACGGCGGTCCCACCGCGAATATCGTCGTCCGCAAGGACTGGAGCCATCAGCGAGATTTTGTTGGATTTCGAAAGGCCGTTTCTTGCGTGGTAATTTCTTTTTCTTATCATTTTTTACTATGAAATTATTTTTTTGTTGTTTGTTTTATTGATACTATTTTTCGTGTATATTTCATTGCTTTTTCCAGCGCGCAAATCCGCGCTGCTTTTCACGCGAGAAAAATGATTCCGGTCAGCGGACAGTGGTGTCCTGTTTCGCGACGGGATGCAGGGATCGATCGTTAGCGATTTGGCTAGTTCCGTCAATCGGCAGGCCGTTAATCGTGCTCGAGAAATTCTTTAAGCTTTCTCTTCTCGATTTGTCATGGTAAGTAATAATTGTTTTATTTTGAACATTTTTTCAATGAATTTTATTGGGCGTTAGCTTCGTTATGTTTTCGAGTATATTTTCAGGAACGATTTGACTTTAGCAGCATGCTCAAGCGATGGCGCTGTGAAGATTCTATGCTTGAACGAGTCCGAAGTGGGCGAAGCTCTTTCCGCCGGCGAAATGGTTTTGAATTGTTAACTCTTTATTTTTTGAAAATTGCCAGACGTTTTGGTGGAAGTAGTGCTATTGAATCTTTTTAAATTTTTTTATGTTTAGATTAACTTTTTATTTATGTCTGCACATTTATCAGATATTTGTCAACAAACAAGGAATTTTAGGTGTCTTTATCGGAGAAAATCTATGGCTTCTTGCCGGACGTCTACAAAACGAACGGCAACACAGCCCGAACCACACTTCTCAACGACAATTTCGTGTATTCGGCGTGGCACGACGCTTTCGTCGCATCACTTAAAGGCAAATGCATCAATAACCCGTCGGTAGTGTCGAAGAACATTTTCCAACAAAAGCGAAAAATTTCGTCCGATTATTTGGAGCGAATGATCGTCAAAACGAGGAAACAGCGACGCGCAACGGTATTACAATTTGTAGTAATTTTTCCACTATTTACCCTTTGACCAAATCTAATTTGAATGACCCCATTTTTATTAGGGTTTTAAGTGTATTTTGGCTTGAAATGTTCCATGCAATTTTTAGGATTTATCAAGTAGTCGAAACAACGTTTTGGCGGACAAATCGAATCGTAAAACGTTGGAGAATATGACGTTGCATGTGAAACGGGAAAGGCGTTTGTTGGAAAGGTGTAAGCGGGAAGGCTCGTCGAAAATGTTCTCTTCCGTCGAGATTAAGCCACAAATTGTTGCGAAGACGTCTCATTGGGTTTGTCTCAACTGAATTTTTTGATTAATTTATTTTTGGCGATGAATTTTATTGATGAATTTTACCTACTATTTTAGCGCACAGGAAGTCGGGTGGCACACTTGGAGGCGCTGAACAATTTTAGTCTTGGCTACAATTGTCCGGCGGGATTTTTGAAGAGCAAAGCACCGCTTTCACCCGAAAACAACGTCACGCAAATAACGGCGTTTAGCGAGCAGTCCGAAAGGTTGTGGTCGATTTATTCACCACACTTGGTTACGCAAATGGCCAGCAATTCGTTAGTTTTTCTAATTCATTTGCTGGTATTTATTCTTTATGCGACCGATTATAATAATTATAATAGTCTTTTTGATTAAACGATAAAGAATGGTTAGCACTTTTAGAATTAAATGAGATTGTTATAAAATGCTTTTTTTCTTAATAGGATGTGGACGTGTTTTGCTTCTTTTAATGGACATTTGTCTTGCCATTCAACGAGAACCGGTCGTTTGGTTTTTTCGGCAATCGTCGACTCGCCGACAAGCGCCTTAATACTCCACGAGGATTTGTGTATGCAAGTAACGTGTAATGGTTGCTTGATTAGTTGGTAAATCTTTACATTTAGTTTTTTTTCAAAACTTCTATTATTCATCTTATAGGGATTTGAAAAATGGAAAATGTCAGTCAAAGCCGCTTCACGCCCTATTCGATAACGATGGTATTTTTTATTTGTTCTACGCTGATCGTTCTTACAAAGTTTTTTTAGCTCAACACTTGTTCTTGAAAATGGAGCCAAAGCTGGAGGCTTTGTTGAGCGATTTGAGTGCTTATAATGGTGAAAATAATTCAAATCTGTGGTCGATTCCTAGCTCTTCAGCAATGGATCTTTTGCAAAATAATCTTTACCCATTACCAAATTTTACATCCTTTTTCATGGCAAAAGAGGATCGAATGGCACTTTCCAGGTTTTTATAATTTAAACGTTGTTACTATGTGAATTCCTTTATATTTATTTATTTATTGGCTGTAAGACTTTTGGTTTTATATGGAAATGAAAAAAAATTAGAACGAAAACATTGCAAGTGGAACGAGACATTGACGCGATGTGCGACAAATTGTGTAGCGCCAAACGAGAAGACGGAATGACTTCGATCGAAAACGATTCGCCGCTATTCAAAGAGTTATTGAGCAAAACGATCGGACAGTTCGCGGAGTCGGAAGCGAGGTTCATCATAGCCATAGCTACGCTCAGGTTTATTAGACAAGGTTAGATTTTTTTTTATCATGTGCTGTTTATTATTCATGTATGTGTTATTTTTATTGGGGTATTATGTAGTGGAGTCAACCAGTGAGATATTTTAGTATTGGAATTTTTTTTTTGAAAATTCTTTTTTTAATTTAAGAAATTTCCATTAGTGCTGTAACTTGCTAAATCCGAAACTTTTTCGCACTTTTTCCAAAAACACATGCAAAAATGCCTCGGCGGATGCATTTCGGATGCAAATGATTTCTCTTATTTTCGCTAAAAGCCTAAATAGGAAATAGGAGCGATATGGATGAAGAACAAAAGATAAAAACATAAATAGTGAACGGAAGGGGTGAAACAGCAGATAAAAGAAGAAATTTCCCAAAAAAATTTAGTTTGAAAAAATGGATTCATTTTTTGAATCCGGATACAACATAGATTCATTTCGTATTTGGCTCATTTCGTATAGATTCATTTCGTATTTGGCAAGTTACAGATTTCCACCCTTTACTCTCATGCGAATTGGTATGTAAAATTTTGTCTTGGATAAGATCCCAAAATATTGAACTAAAAAGCGTTCCTTCAATTTTTCGTTGGATGCAAGCTCTATTGAGTCGGACGATAAAGTTTTACAAAAATCATTTATGTTTGGCAAAAAAATAACGAAAATAATGTTTAGGAAATTCATCGAAATTGAAGGAATTTGCGAAGCATTTGAAGTCGGACGTCGTCTTTGGCGGAGCGCTTTACAAACATTTTACTAAACTTGTGGAAGAATATTTCGAACACATTGCACTAACGTGAAATATGATAAGGTTTTATATTTTTTATGTTATGATGGATGAATAACAATGGTGCGTTCTTCCAAATATTCTCTTTACTATAATATTACTATAAATTTTTCGTGATATTACGTGTATTTTTTTACCAGCCAATTTTTTTTAGAAAAATTTCTAATTGTTGTGACTTCAGATGGTTCTAGCAATTCTTAAAAGTTTCATTTACAATTTCGTATTTTTAAATGTTCTCTTTTCATGCACATAAAATTTGAGTTGATTTAATTAAATTATTTTTGATATACGTATGATGATCTCCAATCTTGTTGTTACGATAAAACAATTTCATGGATTTTGTCGAGAATTTTAATTGTTGCGTTTGATCAAATTTTATAATACCTACATTTTCAATTTGCTCTTATTACGATTATCTGCAATTTCTATCTAGCGGAGTTTAATGTGTTAGCGTTTAAGTCTTTGGGAACCAAAAAATATGCATCGAATATTCGCGTTCCGCCAATTCTTCCCCCACACCATCGTCGGGCAGCAGTGTAGCTCGTCGGCGGCGTATCGGCCGCTGCCGCAACTGCAATTCGCCGGCATGGAGGGGAATGCGGCGTCATGCGTGCGCTACTCCACGAACGCGAAGACGGCCGCTGTGGACGCCGTCGGATCGGAGTCTCCACCCGTGGCGCACGGTAGCGAGGAGCGCAAGCGACGCCTCAAGAACATTTCGCGCTCGCTGGAGATGTACTTGGATAGTTTGCGCGCCCATGAGAAGATGATGCGGCGCGAGAGCGCGGAATTTGAGCTGGGCAAGCGCCACCTGGCGAACATTATGGGCTGGCCGTCCAACATGGAAATCACCCAGGTGGCGAATTTTTTCTCCCTACAAATCTCTACGGATTTTATTAACGATTTTTTTCGTTTTAAATATATTTTTTTTATTTGCAAAATTTTCATTCAGACACAAATCGATCAAGCCATTGAATACCTCTTTCCGTCCGGTCTCTTCGACAAAAAGGCGTTGCCCGTGATGAAGCCGCCGGAGGAGATTCTCCCCAAATTTCGCAAAATGGAGTTCGACGCGGAGAGTCGGCCGCTGGACCCGTACTTCTACACGCTTGCGCCGAAGTTCTACGGCCTTTTATCGGTGAGTTGATGTTCTTTGTGCTGGCTAAAGCGTTTATGATGTTGAAAGGGTGAAAAGAAATGCTTTATTACACCGTATCTTATGAATTTTTCGGAGGAGGTAGAACCCGTCCGGTGTAGCAGATGATTCGAAAAATCGCAAAAGGAAGGATTTTTGAAAATTTGTTTTTATTCGCTTTGTATTCACTATTGTTATTATTTTGAAGAATGAAGGGCGTTCAGTCATCTTTATTTACATAAAACTTAAAAGGGAAGGTACTTCATATCTTGAAAAATTGAAGGAAAGTTGCAGTTCATTTAAAGAATTTATTCATTTTTTTGTATCTTTGGCAATGGATTTCAAACAGGAAAGGATTCTTGATTGTATGCACCAGGGGGGATATGGAGGAGTACATGAAAATGGAAAATGTATGTTTTAGGAGATAAACAGAAGAACGCTAGCGCTTGTTCAATTCCACGATCAACTTCTACTGAAAGGCGATCCTAGAGTAAAGCCGGCGGTCATGTCGGAGGAGGAATCCGCCGAGCTGGTGGGCAACAAAAAGTCGCAAGTGCTTCTGGCCGGAAGCGCGTGGATTTCAAAGGAGGCACTCAGCCATCGACTCGGCTGTGAGAAAATCAGCGATGATATGGTAACATTTTTATAGCAGCTCGAATTGGGCTATATGACTTTTATTCCAACGCGCCGAGCACATCGGTCGAAGGTGAAAAATAGCTCGAAAATGTTTGAGCAAATTGAATTCTGTGTAAATGTTTTTCCCTTTTTTGGTTTTTAGTGATGATTGCGAAGGTAAACAAAATATCTAAAAGTATCATGAAGATAAATAAATGATCTACAAATTTGTTGTTGAGGTTGTTTGCTTAACTTTCATCAATTGACAATTTTTTTGTCTGATTTTTTTACGAGCGGGGTAAAAAATTTTTTCGCTTCACTTCTCCGATTTTAGTATGCCAGTTTGATTTTGGCGTTCGACTATCTTGCGGAGCTACCGCTTGCCGAAAAATTTGCACCATTCATCATGCAGTACCGGGAACATTTGGCGGGCGATTTGGAGACCGCGGATCCCGGTGGGCGGAAAATTTTCGGCTCACGTGTACCCGAGGTAGTTTGGTTATTAAAATGTGCTGTCTTCGCACTCAATTACAGAAATTTTTAACAGATTGTTGATTGCGAATTTTTTTCTTTTGAGTAAGAAAAAAGTAAAGTAAAAAATTGGCAAGTTTTTACATTATGTTGTACCGTAAATTATGCTGCACCGTAAATAAAAAAATCTGTTGGAAAAATCTAGGTTCAAGTGGACCCGGAGACGAATCGGCGCTTCGCGGTGGGACGCGGTGTTGTGAAGCGAATGATCGCGGAAGTGCGCGTGACGGACGGCGGCACGGGTGACTATACGGTGAACGGCCATCACTACAGCGAATTCCGACCGATTGTCGCCAGGTTGATGACATTTATTTGCGAAAACGGAACAAGTATTCGAGCTGGTTCCTTTTTCGGTTTTTGTGGCTCGGGGTTTAGCTTGCGGAGGGTCGCTATAACCCCCATTGAAAATGTCAAAAACTGAATTTTTTGGTTTTTGTGCAAAGTATTTTAATAAATTTAAAGTAATTGAACCGATGCTTTTTTAATTAAACTGTTTTTGGAATGACGTTATTGAATTATTGTTTTCGACGTAAATCAATCCATGGCGTTTAGGGAGTTGTTGTTGTGTCCGCTAATTCTCACCGATCTGTTGGGCAAGGTCGACATCAGCGCTCGTATTTTGGAGCATCGCGGCGGCGGAGCGATCCTCGTGCCGCGCACAGTTCGCCACGGCGCGTCACTGGCCATCGCCGCGCTCTACCCTCAGCACCGGGAAATGCTTAGGCTGGGTAGGTTATCCTCCCGACGATTTATCTTCGTTATATACCCACAGCCAGAAAAAATTGCCAGAGGGTGTGGAGCAAAGATATCGTTCGTGTGGAATTAACGTCAGGATTTCTGGTTCCATTGGGTTCTATCATCCCATCTGCCTACGGGCTTGCCAATATGCAGTGGAATGCTCAGCGTTGTGGTACTCCGTGGAGAAATTTTTTAATGGTTTTTTGGAAGTTTCGAATTTTTTAAAAACTTTTTAGTGCCAAAATAAAGAGCTTGTCGAACGCGTTCCTAAACACCATTCGCTTTGATCCCCATCTCTCAAAAATTTTGAATTTTTGGCTCCCCCCATAAAAATTTCTGGGCTCGAAACTGTCAGTATGCAAGCAAAAAATCATTTAATCCTTTCCTATCTAGAAGACTTTTTGAACAATCCGATTGATTTTGTTGGATTTCCCAAAAAAAATAATAAACAAAAATTCAGATGATTCTAACTTTTGTTAAATTTACTTATTAAGTAAATTAATTAAAGAAAAGTTTAACAAGTAAATTTAACAAAAGTTAGAATCATCTGAATTTTTATTTATTAATTTTTGACTTATTTCATTCACATTTAAGTCATTAATTAATGTTTCCAGCTGGTCTCTTGACGTTAGACATACGGCGCAAAGAGCGAAGTAAAATCAACCAGCCCGGCGCTCGAGCCAAGTGGATTTGGAAGAAACGTTAACGCAGAAATTTTTTTGTTATGAATGGCTCAAAGTGGAATATTATATAATAGTGCATATACTTGGATTGAGTTCAGTTAGGTACTCTGTGATTTTTAATGGAAAAAGCTGGGTAATTGCTGATTAAATGTTTTTTCATATACATAGAAGGTCTACAAGTTATGCTATTACCCGATCTTCTTTGCTGATTCCGCTGAACTTGATTCTTGAGGAATTATTTTGTTGATTTAGTTGTTTGAATTTGATTCCTTGTTATAAATAAATGGCTAAAAATAAATTTTTGGAAAATTATTTTTTATAAAATATGGACAAAAAATACAGATCTAAATCACGAATCAGGCACCAAATAAAGTGAGCTGTGATGTTCATGGTATGATAAAAGCTTTTTATGCTGTTCGAAGCAATTTTATGCGATTTTTGTGCCTTCCACTTGTTGTTCGCTTTTCCTTTGAAAAAAGTACTTCCACGGTGGCAGAAATTTCTTAGCTTGTGGACAAGAAAAAAATTCAAGGAAACTGAAGTGAAAAAATGGAATGGAAATGTTGTGGCCACGATCGTGGTCAAAGAACACATCGCGACAGGACCTAATGGTCAAATGCACAATTGACGCTTTTAAATAAGCCATAGAGGATAATACATAAGCCGCCGATTTCGTAGAGGTCGCCGTAGATATCGTCCATGTTGCGCCTATGTTTTCCCACACTTGAAACTGCATATGCAAGAATTTTTGTTAGAAAAGCCTATGCTGAATAGACCATGAAAGCATTTACGCATTTACTGATACGTTCGTTTAGATATCTTATATCAAGATGATTTCGTCTGCCGGGGATGCCAGCGGAATTCCACGTCCTCCGGGCGCCATTAATCGAGTACAGACGCCGATTCCCAACGAGCTGATTGCGGCGGTGTCGGACACCAACGGCAATGCTGGCAATTTTGTAAACGTTTCCGATTTGCACACGACTGAATCAAACTCTTACGTCTTGTATCAAGATAATTTAGTCACACCCTCGCTCGTCTCTTTAGCGTACGTTTCTTGGTAATAATTATTGGGAGTTTCCTATTTGATAAGATAGTGAGGTCCGTAGCAAACCTCCTCCCACTTGAAAATCGTAAATTCTTTTGTTAACATTTTCGATTTTTGGCAATTTTCTCTTTTAATTTTCTGAATCACGAGGGTCTTTCGACTTTCGAAAAGTCTTTTTCGTCACACCCTTAATGTCACCTAAGACCACCCTAACACTAATGCCAGCAGTTTTCCAGTAGTTCGCCCGTTGCTGAGTCGACTGGATCGAGTATTTCATCCACTTCCACAGCGATGCAGATGCAGATTGCTTCCTTGTTGTCGACAATGCCCGACCATGATATCAACTCAAATCTCTCTTCGGCTTTCTACGAGAATACTTCCTCATCCTCAGAATCGTCCTTTTCGGGATCGACGCTTTCTTCTGCGGAATCTGACGAGTTTGGGTGTATGCGAAATTTTCCAGATTTTTTAATTTATTCTTTTTGACTATTGGATTGCTTAAAGGATGATTAAGAAAGTTTTGCAGCTTTACTTTACTCGTTGAGGACGTTGTCAACGGTGGAATTTTCGAGCAGTGAAGAGCTCGACGATTTGCTCCAGCGCGACAGTCTCACAACGATTTCGTCGACGTCCCTTTCTTCGCGCACTTCCGGCGATAGTAGTGATTCGTTGGCGATGGATGCGGGTGAGGGCCTGCCCGGCGGGATGCAGTCCGCCGAAAACCAGCCCCCCATCGCTGTCGGGTTGCGTTTTTAATTTTATATTTTTGTGGCCAGCACCACTCACTTTTTTTGCCTTCTATGTAGAGTATCTTCTCGGTAATTTAACCGAAAATTTTTTATTGGGAGGGAATTGCCAAAATACGCTATATATATGGAAAATTATCTTCTCGGAATTTTTTTCACTTTGCTGCCGTACAAGAATATTAAAACTTTTTTGTTTTTTTTACTCGCCGAAAAACGCAAAATGTGAAGGAAAATTTGTCCAAAATCGTATTCTTCATTAAACCTCTCTTGTAAGAAATAAAAAATTAGTAAGACGCTTTAAATTTTTGCCATTTTTGACAAAGGAAAGTAATGTGAAAAATGAGCCAAAACTTTTGACTACTTTGTGAAGCGCATTTTTACCCAAATTCCATTGAAAGCGTCGAGTTTCAAAGAGAAGAATTTTGAATGGAAATAAATTGTCTATGGTTTAAAGTTTAGAGATAATCTGAAAAAGTTAGAGATAATCTGATTATTTCCCCGTTGTTTTTGTTTTCTTTCGCGTTCTTATGACGTAATAACATTATTATTATTATTAAGTTTTGGCAATTTCTAGCAATGCCACCAACGTCACGTCGTCGATTGGGCTGGCGGGTGCTTGCTCATCGGGCCTCGTAATTTTGTCATCGCTGCGAAACGGAAGCGAAGTGTCCGACTCGGAGATGTCGCACGCCTGGCTCGGCCCGCTCATGGACGAGGTTGGCGGCTTAATGAACGAGGCGGAGAGCCGTGATCAGAGATCGAACGTTGGCGATGGTGGTTTGTCGCCGAATTCGTCCGATGAAGATTTGGGAGTGAGATCGATTGTTCGATGGTTGGAGAACTGTCGCCGAACCAACGGTCCGCCTGCTAGCGAAACGAATTTCTGCTCGACAATCGTCGACATCGGTTGTCTTGATGTTGGCAGAGGTGAGTAGTTTCGAATGTAATGTGCTAGTCGGAAGCTTTTTATGCTATTTTTGTATGATTGCTTATAATAGTTTCCAAATTTTGGCTAAAGTTAAATTTCGACTTTCCCGCGCTTTTTTCTATCGCAGACAGCAAGCACTCCGATATTTGGGTTTTGAGCATTTTTGGTTACACAGATCAACATAATTTTTAATGTGCTGACATGTTCTCTCTCGTTGATTGGGCAACAGAAAGTCGAAATTTCTCCTCCTCATTTTGTCTATGGGTATGCAACCGACAGTTTTGGAATATTTGAACCATAGCTCGGCGTGACCCACCGCGAAAAAATCATGATTTGGTGCGCCACCCCAAAAATGACCTTAAATCCCGTAAAACTTTGTGGCACCACCTTTCTGTCTTTTTAATTACGGGTCGCGCCTTCCCGGAAA